>CM025852.1:2014112-2115695 GCA_003952965.2 Morella rubra
TTGTGAAACGGCAAAAGAAGCTTGGGACATTCTTTGTACTACCCATGAAGGAACTAAGGCTATTAGAGACTCAAAATTGCAGATGATTATTTCTAAGTTTGAAGAACTTAGAATGAGAGAGGATGAGTGCTTTGATGACTTTTATGGGAAACTCACCAACTTGGTAAATTCAAGTTTTAGCTTAGGCGAGAAGATGTCTGAATCCAAAGTAGTTTGTAAAGTCTTAAGGTCATTACCGGAGAGATTTAGGCCTAAGGTGACAGTATTGAAGAGAGCAAAATATTGGATTTCCATCAAACTAGATGAACTTGTAGGATCTTTCAGACCTACGAAATGACTCTTCCAGCAACAAAGAAAGGAAAATCCATCGCATTGAATTCAATAGAAGAGGATTCGGGTTCTGAAGATGACATGTTTGATGAAGAAGACATGGATTTGTTTGTTAAAAAATTTAGGAAAGCATTTAAGTTTAAGAAGGGCAGAAATTGGAAAGGCCAAAAATCGAATTCAAAAGCTTTAAGAAACCAAGCTGGAAGAGGATGAAAGGGATAAACCTGAAAAGAAAGAGTTCAAAAAGAAGCAAGAACAAGGGCTGCAATGTCACGGGTGCAAAGGATTTGGGCACTTTAAAGCTGAATGTCCTACTTACTTGAAATCGAAAGGGAAGAACGCTATGAAGACAACACTTTCAGATTCTGACATAGAGTCAAATTCCTCAGATGCTGAAAACTTCGAATAATGATAAGGTAAATTTTCTTGCATTTACATCTTCTATTAAAACTGATGAGTTTATTGATTTTGATGATGCAGAAAAATTATCATTGAGATGTTGATGAGCTTGAGGCTTAAAAGATCTTATCAAGAGTTATATGAGGAAAGCATTAAAATTAAGAAGGAGAATGTCTTGACTCTTAAGAAAATAGTTCTTGTTGAAAAAGAAAGAGATGAAGCTAGCTGAAAAATTAGTAGAGAAAAATACTATGATTCAAGAACTTATGACTATGAACACTTCTCTAGAAGATTTGCATCAAAACTATCAAAGGAGCTGGACCTAGCTAATGAACAGCTTAAGAAATTTTCATGTGGTACCAGCAAACTTGATAAAATGCTAAGTATAGGACACTCGGATTAAATAAAAGAGGATTAGGTTTTGATCATACTACAGCAGCACCTACATCTTCAAACAAGGTAGTTTTTGTGCCATCTACTCAGAAAATTCAGAGTACACCCGCACCTCAAATGAAGGTAAACAAGGTAGTCACTTCTAAAGCTCTGTTTTGTTTAAATCTAAATTTTTCAGATTTATTCCTAAGTGTTTTCATTGTGGTAAAGTGGTCATACCAAGCCTAAATGTTTTGATCTCTTGAGAAATGGAAAAAGACATGTATCTTCATTTTCAAAAGATGTATCTAAGTTTGAATTTGATAAGTTGATAGTTCAAGTAAGTATGTTATCTCAACAAATTCAGCTTATAAATCAAAAGCTAAGTCCTGCTATTAATCAAAAGTTATTTTGGAGAAAGAAAGAGACTAACACTTGTTTTGTAGCACATATTGCCTTAAAGGCAAAGTGTAATTTTATTTGGTACCTTGACAGCAGCTGCTCAAAACACATGTGTGGAGATAAAAGTTTTTCCACAACTTTCAAAGATAGCAAAGGAGGTGCTGTAACATTTGGAGATGGAAGCAAGTATGAAATTCTTGGTAAAGGATCTATAACTCTCCCTGGCAATTTGATTTTTAATGATGTGTTCTATGTGCAAGGTTTAAAATCAAATTTATTAAGCATAAGTCAGATATGTGATGCTAGTCTTAATGTTAAATTCACCAAAAATAATTGTTCGGTGATTAACTTCTAAAGGTAAATCTATTTTTAGTGGAACTCGTACATCGGATAATTGTTATGGACTAGTTATTAATGATGATGTATCATGCAATAAATCAAAAATTGATATATCTCATCTTTGGAATCAAAGATTAGTTCACTTAAATTTTCGAGACTTATTGAATATTTCTAGTTTAGTTGATGGTGTTCCTAAACTAGTTAAGATTGTTGACAAAGTTTGTGGAACATGTCAACTTAGCAAACAAGTTAGAACATTTCATAGGAAGACAACTAATATTCGTACTTCAAAATGTTTAGAATTATTGCATATGATTTAATGGGGCCAACAAGGACTGAAAGTCTTGGTGGCAGAAAATACATACTTATTATTGTAGATGATTTTTCCAGGTATACTTGGATTAAGTTGTTAAGAGAAAAGTCTGAAACCTTTGAGAAGGTTAAAAGACTTTGCAACCATTTGTAAAATGAACAAATATGTCAAATTTTAAGAATTTGAAGTGACAATGGGACAGAGTTCGATAATTCAAGCTTTCAAATATTTTGCCATGATGAAGGAATATATAAAGAATTTTCAGCACCTATTACTCCACAGCAAAACAGAGTAGTAGAAAGGAAGAACCGAGTTCTTCAAGAAATGGCATGGGTTATGCTCCAAGGTAAAGGAATTACCCAAAAATTTTGGGGCGAAGCAATAAACACTGCATGCCATATTACAAATCATGTTTATCTTCGTCCAAAATCTCATAAAAGTCCTTATGAAATGTGGTATGGAAAAAGACCTTCAGTGAAGTACTTTACAATATTTTATAGTAAGTGTTACATTTTACGTGATAGAGAAAACTTGGGTAAGTTTGACTTTCGTAGTAACGAGGGAATATTTGTAGGTATTCATTGTCAAGTAGAGCTTATCGAGTTTATAATTTACATACTCGCACTGTTATGAAATCTATTAATGTTAAAATAGATGATTATTCAAATGATGTTACTAACCTGAATGACTTTAAGAATATTGTTGAGAAACAAAAAAATCAGGTTGAAGAAGAGCATGAAGCTATAGAGCATTCAGAATTAATTGAGGAAAAGAATGATTAAGTTGACACGGAGTTTGATGGAAACAAATAATCTGACTCTGATGAAGATAAAGTACCCTCTTTACGTGTGAAATTGAATCATCCTAAAAAAAATTTCATTGTTGAGATCGATGAAGGTATGAGGTTAAGAGGTAGAGTTCTAAACCAAATTTCATATTCATGCTATGTGTCTTTGTTTGAACCGAAAAATATTAATGAGGCTTTAAAGGATGAATGTTGGGTTAATGCCATGCATGATGAGCTAAATCAATTTATTAGGAATGATGTTTGGTTTTTAGTACCTAGACCTACTAATAATAATATCATTGGTACAAAATTGATTTATAAGAACAAATCGGATGAAAATTTTGTAGCGGTTAGAAATAAAGCCCGACTTGTAGCTCAAAACTACTCCCAAACAAAAGGCATTGATTTCGATGAAACCTTTATACCAGTAGCAAGATTGGAATCCATTCGAATTTTATTAGCCATATCTTGTCAATGGGTTTTAAATTACATCAAATGGATGTAAAATCCGCATTTTTAAATGGTATTATGCAAGAAGAAGTTTTTGTAGAACAACCGAAAGGGTTTGCAGATCCCAAATATCCTAATCATGTATTCAAGTTTAAGAAAGCTATCTATGGTTTAAAGCAAGCTCCTAGACCTTGGTAGAGAGATTAACTACCTATTTGCTTGAAAAATATTTTTCTAGAGGAGGTGCTTGTTGCATTCTTTTTATAAAGAAAACTAATAAACATCTAATTATAGCTTAAAATTATGTAGATGAAATAGTGTTCGGTTTTCCAAAAGAATCACTTACTAATAAGTTTCCAGAATCCATGAAAAAGGACTTCGAAATGAGTATGGTAGGTGAATTACATTATTTTCTAGGTCTACAAACTAAACAACGTAAGGATGAGCTGTTTATTTCTCAATCAAAATATGCAAAGAACTTAGTGAAGCATTTTGGCTTAGACACTAAGAAACATACCAAAGTACTAATGAATACCTCAGTAAAATTAAATATTGATTCTGATGGTAAAGATGTTAATCATACCATGTATCATAGTATGATAGGAAGCTTATTATATTTAACAGCTAGCAGACCAGATTTATCTTTTAGTGTAGGGATATGTGCTAAATTTCAGGCAAATCCCAAAGAAACCCATCTGGATGCAGTGAAGAAAATAATTCGATAAGTTGATGGTACTATTGATTAAGGTATTGGTATTCTACAAAATCTAACACGCATTTGATAAGATACACTGATGCTGAATGGGTAGGAAATTAAGATGATAGAAAAAGTACATTCGGTGGATGTTTCTACTTGGGTACTAATTTGGTAGCTTGGTTTAGTAAGAATCAAAGCTCCATATCTTTATCCACTGCTAAGGCCGAATATATAGCCATAGGTAGTTGTTGTACACAACTTTTGTGGATGAAGCAAATGCTATCTGATTATGATATATATCTAAATTATATGCTGTTATATTGTGATAATACGAGTGCAATAAATATTTCAAAAAGTTCTGTACAACACTCAAGAACAAAGCATTTAGATATTATGCATCATTTCATACATGACTTAAATGAAAAATAAATAATTACTATTGAACATGTACCTACAGAAAATCAACTTGCTAATTTATTTACAAAGCCACTTGATTCTGCAAGATTTGAATTCTTAAGGCAAGTTGTTGGTATTTGTCAAATGCCTTAAAAAATAATTTTTTTTGATAATTTATTCATTTAATTTTTGCCAAATTAGTCATGTAAAATTTCATTGTTTAGGTAGCTGAAAAATGTTCTATATTTCATTTTAATAGCTTTCTTAACATTTGGTGTATTTGAAAAGTCTCAGTGAATTTATATCAAATTTTTATTTTTCTGAAATTATCTGAGGTTAGAAGTTTATGCGAAGTCTGTCTTAGGCTAGAGTTATATTGTATCTATGAAGAAAGGATTTTCATTGGCAATAATGGAAAAAAGCATTAAAAATTACTACGTGTTAATTCAATGGGCTGTGTATATAGCTTGGTGTGTGTTTGGTTTTACTAAAGAAAATATAAAAGCCCAAGAACGTGGGCTTTAATAGAAAAGTCTTCTCACTTAGACTTTTTGTTGACAAACACACTATTACTTTAAAAAGCTTTTTTTTTTTTAAAATCACCCTCCGCCTGTGTGTTCTAGAGAGAGAGAGGCTTTGCCTTCTCTCTAGAACTTTCGTCTCCCCTAACCCTAGTCACTTTCTTCCCCATTATTTACGGCGGTGGGAGGAGCTCCGGCTCTCCCACCACCCCCTATCTTTCTCTCTCATCTCCCTCTCCAGTCTTCTCCTATCTCTCCCTTTTCATGGTTTCCCTTTTGTTTGGAATCTTGGCGGTTAGATCTCGATGATCCGGTGCGTCATCGGTGGATACAGTTGTGCTAGATGCCGTTTGCTCCTCCCTGTGAGCCCCATCGCACAAGTCTGGCCTCATTTGGTCAGCGCGTGGCGGCTCACGTGCCCCACCTTGGGCTTCATTTCCAGCGCTGTTCTCGGTGGTCTTGGTGGCCACGTGAGTGTCTTCTGCATCTTTTGGCAAGCCCAATTCCACCAGTTGCCGTTTATGGCCTCTACGCTAGTCTGGTGGATCCTTGATTCCGTCTCTGTTGTGGTTTTTTGTTGGTTGTTGTGTATAGTGTTTGTGTTTTGTTTTGTATGCTAGTGGCCACGTTTGGCCTTTGTTGTCTGGCTCTGCGGTGGGCTTTTTCGATTCCTTGTGGATGTTTTCCAGCCCATTGTTGGGGCTTGCGACGTGTAGGCTATGGTGCTTTTCTACTGGCTTGTCTTGGTCCTAGTAGTTATGTCTACTGTGTCCGGCCATTGCTCCCCCTTCTTTGCATGGAGCATATAGTGGTTTCTCTGATCCTGTTTTGGGATCCTGCTGGTTGTTTTTGACTTGTTGTAGCTTGTGGTTTCTATTAATGGAAACTTGACTTAGAAAAAAAAAACTTTAAAAAGGTTTTTTACCTCACATTTCCAAGTTTACCCATAAGAACCACAATCACTTTTGACCTAGCATTTAGTCGACATTCTCACTTGTCTCTATCCACTTTGCGCCGCTCGTCTCCCTCTATAGTGCCGATTACCTCACTAGCTCTCCATTTACTCATCACTTGGTTTTGTTGATTCTTTTATCTACAAAACTTTGTTTAATCATCACTTTGTCAAGGATAAGGTACAAATCTCTCTCTCTCTCTTTCTTCATTTTATATTGACTAAAATGCGAGATTTGTTTACTTGTGGTCTTGTGGTCCCAAAATTGATTCAGGTTGTCTACTTGTCAATGGGTTTTGCATTTCCTTCTCATTTTCCATGTGTTTTTTTATACTATTTCATGCAGTTCTTAATCTAGATTAAATCTTGTGCCGATTATTTGATGGATTTGAAATCTAGGTTTTCTAAATTTCCCCACTTTTCAAATAAGCCATTTTTGAGAAATTACTTGTCTATTTTACTAATAATTGCTTCTATGAAGTGTATTGAGTTAGTAATAGTCTCATTTAACTCTAAAGTGCAGCTTTCATTAACAAAATTGTTGGTTAGTGACAATATGTGTATTCGGGTTTCATGTATACTATGATTGGGGAGATAGTGTAAATAGTCTAAAAGCATGTGGGTCAATTAGTAAATATAAGAAATTTCTAATTCTAGAAAACTAGGTTCGGGTAACATTGTTAAATTTTTTTTTAATGGGTCATTCATAAAATGCTTTCGGGTCCCATGATTTGTTTGTGTATCAGAATTTCTTTTGAAAACAATAGTTTGAGATATTTCTTTATTAAAAATTCTGTTTAGTGTAGTTCATGGAAATTTTTGTTATATATTTTCAGTTCAGAATTTATTCACATCAGTATGTCCTGAAATGTATATATTGCTAAAATTAATCCCTTAGTGGTGAAGTTTTTATTGTGTCTATGTCAATCTAATTACAATAGTTTTACATAGATGATTCGTATCAAGCATTCAGCTGTTAAGCAAGCCCAGAATAGGTCACCTTCTCCTTCCAAGTCATCCCAGAAAAGACCTGGACCACCTCCGTTTAAGTCTATCTCTAAAAGAACAAAGAGCCAAGTTGCTCAAAGTTCTTCCCGGGTGTTTAGGGGCAAGGAGAAACAGCATGCCACTTCACCTGAAGAACCACCTGCTTCTATGATCGATCAGTAGAGATAAACAAAAACGATGCCGTCTTTAGCGATTGGTCGCTTCATCATTGCGATCGATCGGTAATCACAAACAAAACGATGACGCACGGAAGTGATCGATCGGTGTTCTCATACCGATCTATCGTTATATTGGATGATCGGTCGTCTGTTATTTGTGATCGATCGATCATTATATTTAAACGACATTGTGCATTAGCGATTGATCATCCAACAAACTGATCAATTGGTAATCCAAAATTTTAAAAAAAAAAAAAAAAAATTCGATTTTTAGCTAAATTCTTATGTTCTTTAACAAAAAAAAAACACATAAATTATAATCAAAATTACAACATATCTACAAATAAAGACAAATATCCCAAATACGTAAATAAAAACCCAAATCCAAATAACATATATGTCTCAAACATATAAATAAAAACATAAATCTAAATGTATGTCCCAAATATATACTAAAAATATAGTAAAAAAATCAACAACCGACAGCATCACAGAACGTCGCCACGTCATCAGGAATATCTCCGGGAATCCTCTGTGGATTGCATCCGTCTTGAAATCATCCAGAGTCTTCTTGATTTCTTCCAATGCATTGCTGACGTCCTTCATATGAGCCATGACTGCCTTGTTGCGTAGGAATGAAACAATGCACTCCCCATCAAAGGCGGTCTGAAGCTCCTTCACCTCTCTTGTAATGACTTTATTTCCCGTTCAAAAGGCTGTAGAGCAGTCTTCACACTCGCACTGACACAGCTGTCGAGGTCGGCATATAGTTGGGCCACCTTGGGAGAGGGCACTGCAGGTACCTCTGATCTGTCAGTTGAAGGCCGTGCTACCTCCTCTACGGCTGCTCCTGCTCTACGAGAGAACTGTCTCATCAAAGCCCCCTTCTGCCCCTTGTTCCTGGACAAGGTTAACTTGTTCAGCGCGTTCAAAACCCCCTTACAAGTCTTGCTGGTAGCAATCACAACACCCCGAGATATCAGGAACTGAGTTAAAAACACACCATATAAGAGGCTGTAATCCTTAATTCCCCAAGCGTCATCCATAATCAACTCGAACATGTACAGCAAAAAATCTATCCGCGTCTGCTAACCTAGCAAGAGCATACACTGAGCTCTAGTGAAAGGGCACACAGTGCCATGAGTTCTGCCATCTACGTTCGGCATCCAGATGAGGTGCAAAATCTGCCAAAATGGTAAGAACTCACTCTGCTTGATTTGCTGCCAACAACTACAGGGTGTTCCCTGACATAAGAGTCCACAAGTACTGCTCTGATCTCCTCTGCTCATTTGTTAGAGGTATCGCTGGGAAGCTGGGAGTCTCGGGCCAAGGGTAGTGTATGAAATCGACAAAGACATCTACCAAGAATACGAACTGCACTCCTCGTACTTCCTTTTGAACTTAGGTCCTCTGTTTGCAGAGACAAGCACGTAGAAGAAATCATGCACGAGGGTGTCGACACAGAAACCCTCCATCCATGATAGCTGACGCAGGAATCCCTGATACTAAAATAGTTGGTAGAGGGTGTGCTCCTTGTACAGTAACTCATCAAAATCAAGAGTGTCATTGGACGTTCTTTGGCCACTAGTCGCCCCCTCAAATACTCCATCCACCTCTCCAAGGTCATCTCAGCTCAAAGGCCTCATGCTCTTGGAATGATGATCCAGCCCTAACCCTCGTTGTGCGCGCAGGCTTAGCTCCATACATTTTAAGAATCCTGCAGCAATTGTATATAAATAAATATGTGTTAATAAACAACCACAATAACGTAATTGAAGAATTAAAGAAGATGCAACAAAATTGTGGTCCATCGCAGCATACAGCAATCGATCACAACACTACAACGATCGATCGCTACATTCGAAATGGTGCATTTGCTTCCCGAGGCGATCGATTGTCCATGCACAACACCAAACAGGGATCGATCGCCAGAAAGGCGATCGATCGATCTTAAGCGAAAATGTAGCGTTTCACATTATGCATACCGATCGATCACCATGTTATAAGCGATCAAACGGTTGCGGTTCATAAAACGAACTGTATCAGTACCGATCGATCGACACATAAGTGATCGATCGGTATCGAATTGATACGCACTGTTTTAAGGAATCGATCAATCGCTACATTATGTACAATCGATCCCTATTAAAAAAGCTACCGATAAATCATTTACTCTAAACAATCGATCGTTTCAGTCAGCATCTAACTAACGATCGATCGCCATAATCAGGCGATTGATCGGCACAGTGACGAAATGTCATAGTTTTTGTAAGATGCCAAAATACGACCAAAATCACCCCAAATTGATCCCTAAACAATCCTAAACTCCTAAAACATACAAAAACACTAAAATAAATACATTTTACGGACCTAAATGGATTATATAGCAAATTAGAAAATGTAAACTAAAAACTCATTTAAAACCACTTAATATTGCTTAAAAAATAATATAAGTACGTACCTTTGACGTAGATGACAATGGGATGATTCCACGCACTTTGGAGACAATGCAGCACAAAATGTGTACTTAAATTTGAGAGGATTCGAGAGATTGTGGAGAGATAACCGGTAAAAATGACTTCGGCGGTTTCATATAATCTTTCGCGACGATTGATTGTTGTGTGTTTACCGATCGATCCTTCTCATTTCTGACACGTGGCATTCTTTCATTTGTGGAAATGCAAATTGATCACTTAGTTGATGATCGAACGTCGATTCGAAAAACTGACGATTACTCAAATCGATCGATCGCTCTGATACTGCTGATCAAACAGTAGCCCGCAACTAGTGTCCAACATGTGGCGTACTGCCATTCGTTGCTATAGCAATCAATCGGTAATTAATAACAGATCGATCGTTCCTTCATTCAATTGACGGATACGCTTACTGATCAATCAACGCTTCAGGTTTTTGGACAGTTACATTAAATGATCGATCACTTATGTTCAACGATCGATCGTATTACAAAGCCGCGTGTTGATTCTTAACCGATCGATAGGTTTGTCACTACCATCGATCGCATCTAGTGATGGTGAATTTTCGTCGCCTAACCCATTTCCTTTAGTGATGGAACGTGCCGTCACAAAAGTAATGATTGATCAGTATTTACAAATCGATCGCTGTGTGACAAAAATTTTCATCACTAAAAAATTAACTTTTAGTAACGAATTTTTTATTTCGTCTGTCATGCCCCGAACGCTAGATCAACAAGACTAATGACAGCCGCGAGCATTCCCAACAAGGAACACTCCAGCGTACTTACTAAATTCTTGCAGCGGAAATATTTCTCCTTCAGGATTCTTGCAGCGAAATATCATAATATCTAATTTTTTTTTTTTTAAAACTTTATATCGCTAGCGATTAACGTGCATACGAAACATTAGAACCTATTTCTAACATTTGCATCTCGATCAATAACTTGAAGTAATTACAACACAGTCTCAAAATACCAATCGGTTAAAAACCTTAAACTTTACTAGGCCGAATAACCCATGACCACCACACAACGGAGGCTCATGTCGGCTCTTCCAAAAATTATATCTAATCCTTTAATGAAACAACAAAAAGGGAAGAGGACATTCTCGTCAGTCCCTCTTCTAGATTTCCCCACCTGAAATGTTGTCTGGAATGGTACAATTTAAAAATGTGAGTCGAAAGACTCAGTAAGGGTTTATATGCAATAAATAATGCATGTCTTGCATAAATCATGAATGTACATTGATGCTTGCATATGCATGAGACAATGTACTTGATCTTGAAAAACATTTCTTGCTTGAAAATATTTCTTTCTTGAAAACCTTTCTTTCTTGATTTGGCTACTTATCACGCTCCATTTACCCTGAAGTCAGGGTTGTGCGTTCCTTTCGGAACTATTCCCTTTTTCCCTTGGGAACACATCATTTGGTTGAGCTAGCCCTTGTTGTGGCCCCAGGCCTGATGGCTAGACTCAACCCTTGGAGGTTCACACCTTCTTGCAAGCATCCTTCGGTGTGATTGCACATACCTCGGGAACTACCCATCCTTCTCTCATTCGTCCTTCGGAGTGGATGTCCTATCTTATTGGTACGGTACCGACCATCTTATTTAGCCTTTAACTTGACTTGTGATAACATACTTATCATTTTTCATTTGCACAAAGAAACTTATGCAAATGCTCATGTCATGTCATGCTTGATAATGCCATGCTTGATAATGAGAAATCATAATACTCCTCATGCTTTCATTTGCACAAAACTTTCTTTTTCATTCAAGAAAATCATGCAAATGCTCGTGTCATGCCATGCTTGATATGCTTATTCATAAATACTTTTCATGCTGTGTATCATTCCAGTTTTCGGAAAAACGTAAGTTTCTACTTACAAATTCCACTTACCTCCGTCCACTTGAGCGAATGGCAGCACCTTGCCTACAATTGATTCATACTAAAGTTATTCATAGGCTTACTAAATGTATAGAGTAGTCACTCAATTATTCACAACTCATCATACAAAATCACCACCCATATTGTTTGACTTATCAATGGTGACCCTATAATGCAAATGTTCTTCTAAGGATGCCGAAGCCATAAGAATTGGATTCTAAACTGATCCTTACACAAATTTTCATAACATATCAAAATTCTAAGTAATTTGAAGCTCATTTGCTACTCAAAACCTTCACCCGAAAATACAAGCTGCTGAGGACGTCCAAGCGGGCAGCCCCGACGTCTCCAACTTAAAAATTCATAACTTCAAAATCATGGCTCCAAATTACATGAAATTTATTCTGAAATATTCAGCTTCATAGGTCAAGATTGGGGGTAAAATTCACAACAGCAGGATTTACTATACATTTTCACAAACACTTCTTATTAGGCGAAAATCCTACAACAATGCTGTTGCTGATTCCAGCTCGGCCCTCCATTTTCAAAATACTACAACTCATTCATTTTACCTCTAAATCACACGAAATTTATCTTAAAATGTTCCTCTTCCTTAAACTTAAAATTCAAGACCAACCTCGTAAAATTTGGACTTAAAATGATCCTCAAAAGGTATCCGAAATGAGCTAACATTCCGGACGTGCAAGGCTGCTGGCAGCTTGACGTCCGGGCCTTGAACAACGCATATCTCACTCGATAGTTATCGGAATCATCCAAGGTATGGCTTAAAATCTTCCTATTTCCTAGGCCTACGATCTAGGATCCTCTTAAGATCAAGGGATAAGCACAAGTGCATCAGAACACACTCCAAATTCGAGCCTTGAAATCTGCAGAGATTAAATTTCAGCAACAACAATGATCTTCTCAACCTTCCAAACCTCCAACAACCAAAACCCTAATCTCTTCATGTCACAACCAACATCCAAGGCTAATTTAACATTCATAACAGCAACCATTCTCTCACATTCTTCCCACTTTTACAACTCCAATTCAAAGTTTACAACAAAAATCATGATTCCATCTTCATCAAGCTAAAACTATTGCATTTACCCATATCTTTTGGGCTTTATATCAAACACCTAGGGTGCATTATTGATCCTCTTGCATATTTTTCAGATCTGAACATATATCTAACACTTAGGGCTTGGTGGTTCTCAACAAGACTAACATGCATAAACCTAATACATCAAACCAATAAATTCGGCCATACATGCTCAAAATAGATTTCAATCCTCTCTTAGGCCTTTTATCAAACACTTAGAGCACATAAACGATTTCTCTTGAACCCTCATTTAGATCTAGCCATATTTCCCCATGTTTTCATGTAAAATCTATACTACCCTTAAATACTTGCAAGATCTACACTAAACACCCATGAACACAAGGAGAAAACAACCTAGACAACTACCATCAAAACAACAACCAACCATCAAAAGAAAACAAGAAGAAAATGGGAGAGATGGGGTAGTGTTATTTTCGGCCAGCAGAAAGGGCCGGATTTTTACCTTTTTTTTCTCCTCTTTCTCCTTCTTCTTCTTCCTCTCCTTTTTCTTCTTCTTCTTCTTCTTCTTCTTCTCTTCTTCCTTCTCCTTTCTTCTTCTCGGTTGGGTGTTTTAGGGCAAGTGAAAGGTGCGGTTTTTAGGGCAAGGAGAAATGAAAAATGCGGCAAGAGGGGGTGTTAGACGTGAATTTGCTTTTGGGGGGGGGGGGGGGGAAGACAAGGCTGCCCCCCCTTTCTTTCCCTCCTTCACGTGATTTCCCTCCTCTTTCACTTTTTTTTTTTTTTTTTTATTACCTTTTATTTCCAGCTACCATATAAATTACCCCAATCATGCCTTTCCATTTTAAATTCTAAGTCTCACACATTTTCAAGGTTAAAGCCCTAATTAAATTCTTCCAAATATTGTAACTTAGGGACATATTCCATTAATTAAAATAATTAGCCTAATTAATCTCAAATACTCAAACTTTAACAATTGCAAATAATATAACATTTAAATCCTAGCTTAAAACTCATAAAAAAGCTAGGGAAAAATTCCACCTAGACATAACTTTAGATTAATCTCCCCATACATGCCTCTCTCGAAAATTAGAGTAATAATAATAATTAGAGCAATACAAACTTAGGGAGTCATAATTCTTCAAAATGATAGAAATAAGGTTGGGGTCTCACATCGTCACACATAAGACCTTTAGTGATGAAATTCGTGACGAAAAGAATTTTCGTTACAAAAAATCCATTTTTAGTGAAGAAATAAATTTCGTCATCGAGAATTTCGTCACTAAAAATCAAATTTCTAGTAGTGATGACAATCTTACTTACGGTCATATCATCAACACTATACATAAAAGCAACTTATGGATTTGTAATGAACATTTCAAATGAAAACGCACTTCCTGGCACCCTATAGATCTACAAAAAAAAAAAAAAAAAGCCCTAAAAAAGAGGTAAGTACAATCCTTACAAAATACCCATAAAAAATATGAAAAAAATAACTGATCAACTTCTTATTGAATTTGACTTTTGAAAATGGCAAATGAAATAGACAAACTCCTGAACAAAACCCCCCAAGATACTCAGTACTTCTACTGCTTATACTACTAATCTTCCAATTCCTTGTTATAATTTTATACAAATACTAATTGATTGTATTATTTTTCAGAAATGGAATACTGAAGTCATAGTTGGTACAAAAGAGAACTACTCTTACAAATCATGATTTTCACATTCCTTAAAAATAGACAAAAACTTACATATATATATACCTAAGCATATCTCTTATTAGTATATGCGGATTCTAACATGTGGGTTAAGATCAGAATTCCATCAATTTTTAGTGCCATTATTAAGCTGAATTTAAAACCAATCTGAAAGACTAAAGACAGGTGCTAGCAACATTAATATGTGCTAGATAAGACCAGCCATCGCAATTCGTCAGGTATAATATCCCAAGGAGGTGCGACTCCCTGCTATCAAATTGATCAGGGTCATAATTCATAATACTACAGCTTTATAGAATGTGAAAATCAAATGAAGCGTTAGTATCATTAAAAGCTAAATCTAATATTTGTGAAGCTACTACTTATCCAAAAAGTATTAATAATTATATTTAGGAATTAGATAGATTTTATTCTTTAATTTTTTTTCTATAAAACTTTCTATCATGCACTGTTGGCCAGATTTCGCCTTAATTTGTAGCCCAACACATGTTGTATTAATAACAATGGGAGGCGAAGCTGCTTGGATCGTAAAAGTTCCAAGTCAAGATCAGCTCTCTCTGCTATGATATCATATGAAACTACAACTAGTAATATCGTAAATTTAATCTATTAAAAAGACATAAATTCTGTTATTTGATTTATATTTTTTTAACATCATATTTCACGAGAGAAGTTTGCTCCTGAACTTTTCTTTTTTTCTAGGAAACATAAACAATATATTAAAATTCGAGAAGGATACAGCCAGTACAAAACATAAAAACAACAAGAAGGCCAGCAAAAAACCTAAACGGACCCAAAGGCCCTACAATAAACTGGGTCCAAAGATCGAGTAGCTAATCCAGACTACAAAGCCAGAACCACCAATAGCCACAAGGGCTGTAGCAAGAACTCCAGAACCACAGACTAACCACAAGAGCCCACAAACTGACCACATGAGCCAGTACACAAGACAAACACAAACCGGCCACAAGGACCGGAACACAACACACACAACAGGACCACCTCTCAAGGCGATGGTGGCTTCCACTAAGAGAAAGGCGATCAAAGCAGCAATCCAACTACTTCAAAGTAATCTTCATGCAAAGACTAGCTACACAAGGGGGAGGAGGAGAGGAGACAGCTTCAGGCGGCACAAAACGACAGCGGCAAAGAGAGCCACAGTAGAAAAACGGCCAAATCTGTCCACCAAACGGGGGGAGGCGGAAGAGGCGGGAAACAGGCCCAACAAACCGACCAGAGGCAGCAAGAAGCAAAAACGTTGCGCATATAGGTGATACATGAGCACAAGGCTTCAAGTGGCCCACACACACCAGCAAAGATAGGCCGGACCGAGGTAGAAGAGACTGCTTGGGGGGGCTGAGCACAGCAGGGCAAGGCAAATCCTCCAAAAAGTGTGCTGGTATGTGAGATCCACGCGCGCGCGTGGGCGCGCGCGAGATGGCAGAGTCACATGGCAGAATATAAAAGGGAATGCAACTAGAATTGAAAGTCACAAGACGACAGACATAACCAACAATGCAAAAGGAACTGTTACTATATTGCTCTGTATAGGTTACTGTTAGTATATTATGTTGTATAGGTTACCTTCCCGTCCTATAATTCTGATTAGCCAGTATAGGTTACCCGCTCCTCCTATAACTCATACTCTCCTCCTATAAAAGAATGGGTCATTGTACACTTTATATATCATCTCAGAATACAAAACGTATTCTTAATTCTCTCAGTCTTTTCTCTTGTTTCAACATGGTATCGAAGCCTTCTGTCAATCGATTTCTGGTCTATTAATACCTTATATCGATTTTCCTGGCTCTTTTCTTGTGGGTACTTCAATTTAGTTATTCTTTCACTAAAATCTGAACCTTTGTTCATTGATTTTTGTTGTTTTCATACCTTAAATCAATTCTGCGAGTCTCACAATCTTGTTTGGAGGAAAGAACGCCCTGTTCTAAAGTCTCACACGCCTTCACGTGCCACCTAAAGGTTCTGTCGCTCTGTTCTCCTCCGCACGCGCTGCCATGTGGCCTCAGTGCTTCACTTCACACGCCCACCATACCCCCTGCATTTGAAAGCACGCACCCACCAGCTTTGGCCAGCTATCTCGTCCGATCTAGTCTAGGCCTGGTCCAACACAATTCCAGCCCGCTTCCACCTCCAACCCAGTCCAGCTTCGGCTCCAGTCCAGTCCAATTCCCGCTTCGACCACCTTCGACCCGCTTTCGCGCTACCCATCCAGTTTTAGTTTGGCCCATCAAGCTCCAGTCCAAATTTGTAGCCATTGGCCGCTGACCACTGGTTGCCATTCACCGGCATCGGCCGCTGTCCGTCGCCAGTAGCCACCTCCAACCATCATCCGGCACAGCTCCAACACCCTACACAGTTTTTCGAGCTGATTTCAACCATGCCCTCCGTTTGACTAATTCAGTCAGCATCTTTCTTTTATGGCTTCCACTAATGATGTTAATATCATTCGACCTATCGACATTCTTGTGGATGGCACAAACTATAATGCTTGGGCCTAGCAGATTTCGGTCATTATCATTTTTTTTTAAACCACGTTGTTCTACCGGAGCAGAACACATCATCCATTACCAACCAACAAAATAAGTTCGAACACAACAGAAAGCTAAAAAAGCAGGAAAAAAAAACAGAACAATAAGCTAAAGCAAACTAAAGAGGTTCAAAACCCTCATGCAACTAGGTTAACTTAGTCAGAAGCTCAGGATGAAGAGGTAATCTCCAGAAGCAATTCTGGAGGCGGCCCAACGAGCAAGGTGGTGCGCTATATTGTTAGCACCTCGGTAAACATGTTTCGCTGAGCAAAGGCTCATCATGTTCACAATAGATTTTGTTGCTACGATCACATCATAGATTTTCCACTCCAACCTCCTAGGAAAACCCCTGAAAGCGTCAATCACAATCTTAGAGTCCCCCTCCAAGATAATCTATTTGTAGCCACATTCAGTAGCTACTTGAGCTCCAAAACGCCCTGCCAGAGCCTCCCCAACCAGCGGGTCTGTGCTCTCTAGCTTCTTGACTGCAGCTTTCTTCACCTCCCCCCTACTGTCTCGAATCACCACCCCTACCACTAAAAAAGAATCCATCATTGCTACGTAAAAATTAACCTTCAGCACATACATGGGAGGAGGTTCCCAATGTCGTGGGCCTTCTTTACTCTTCGTAGCCCACGCATCCACATGGTCTCTACTAACCCTGAGAACTCTATCAGTGATGGTCTTTAAATTAGCTGTCTCCCTATGATGAACTGCCCTATTACGACTAAACCAAACCAAATCCACCGAGTTAGCTGCGAACAGTTGGAAGTGAAGGTGTTTTTCCGCCGAAATGCCAATTAGATGGGGATGCAAAATCTTTTTTATCCATTCCACAGTAGGCTCATTCTTGAAGGCAAGGATGTCTATTTTGCCACAGTGATTCACTCCAAATAAAACGAAAAGTGATGCACTCCAACAGTAGGTGGTGGGTGGTTTCTAAACTATGCTTGCAGAGTTCACAGACTTGTTGTTCCTTATCAGAGAAATCCAGTCGTTCTGCAATTTTTCCTTTCGTTGGAAGAATATCCCCTACAACCTTCCAGAGCATTAATTTCAGTCTTTCATGAATCTGCATGCCCCATAATGCCTTCTAATTGCTTGGTGTCAGCCTTTGATGCTGGGAGCTGCACCTAGATGCCACAATCTCACGATACATGGCCATGACAGTAAAATTTCCTGATCTTTCGGGAGCCCAAAAGAGCTTGTCTCCTCTTTCTTCGGCTGGAAGTTGTATGTTTTGAATCGCAGCCACAATTCCATCGTCGAAAAGTTCCCTAAGCTTTCTCGAATCCCAACCAGCCCTATCACTGCTAAACAGCTCGCACACTTTCATCTCTGCCTCCCTAGACCCTCATCTCTTCTTGCTGTAGGTTTAAAACCAGACAAAAGTGGGGTCCATTGTGAATTCTAAACATTGATGCACAGATCATCCCCCACTGAAAAACACGCGCCAAGGTCTAAGTACTTTCGTGCCTTGAAGATGCTCTGCCAAATCCAGGAAGGAGCCACCCCTTTCTCTGCCTCCCAAAGGCTTCCCATGTTGTAATGCCTTGCCTTCAATAACTTGGTCCAAGGGAGATATTCCCCAGAGGCGAGTTTCCACGCAAGCTTGGATATCAGGGTGTCATTTGTATCTTTTGTCAGCCGCAAACTCAATCCCCCTTCTGATTTCGGCATACAAATCGATTTCCAAGCTTTAAGATGTAGATTATGATTTTTTCTAGTGGGAAGCCCCACCAAAATTTTTTAATAGTCGATCCATCTCCTTTGACCAAGACTTCGGAAGAGTGAAAAAACTCAAGGGGTAAGACGGTAATGCTGCCGCAACTGCTTGAATCATGGTTGTTTTTCCAGCCTGTGATAGTAGCTTAGACTTCCACCCAGAAATTTTTTGAAGCAGCCTCTCCTTCATTCCCTCCATCGCCAATCCTTTAGCTCTTGGGATAAGGAAAGGTAAGCCCAAATGTTTTGCTTTTGCCGGTAACTTCTTCGGATTCATTATCTGCATAATAGAGTTTGTTTGTTGGCCAACAAAATTCTTATTGAAGTGGAGTGATGATTTACCTCTGTTTATTTTTTGACCCAACAAGCATGAATATTTTGCCAAGCATATCTCAATAGATTCAGCGTCTTTGGTGGTGGCCTTAGCAAAGAGTAGTAGGTCATCTGCGAAAAGCAGATGAGACACTGCTGGAGCTCCCCTGCTGATTTTTATGCCCCTCAGATTGCCCCTTTGCTCCTATCTAACTAGCAAGCGGGAGAGAATTTTAGAACAAAGGATAAAGAGAGCTGGTGACAACGAGTCACCTTGTCTAAGTCACAAGATGGCATGAAACTTCCAAGAAGACCTCCATTTATAACAATGGAGAAACTCATTGTTGAAAGACACTGTTGTACCCAATTAATCCATTTCGGATGGAAACCGAACTTTTCCAACACCTTTAGCATAAATCCCCATTCCACCTGGTCATAAAGCCTTTTCCATATCTGCTTTGATTGCCATCCACCCCCTTTCCCCCTCTTATGGTTCATGCCATGAAATAGCTCTGCGGAGACAATATAATTATCATGGAGTTGCCTTCCCGGGACAAAGGCAAATTGGTAGGGAGATATTAACTTTGGGAGCACGGTCTTGATTCTTTCTGCCAAAATTTTGGAAATCACCTTATAAACCATGTTGCATAGGGTAATAGGGTGAAATTGGGACACCTTGGTCAGGGTATCCGTTTTCGAAAGAAGAACCAAATTTGTTTGGTTTAATTCTAGTAGCAGCTGCCCAGACTCAAAAAAATGTTGAACCGTGAAGATGATATCTTGTCCCACTAGCTCCCAAAAATGAAGGAAAAAAATCACCATCATCCCGTCCGGTCCTGGGACCTTATCCGGCTTCATTCTCTGTAGTGTCCCAAGGATTTCTTCGCTGTCAAGTATGTGGGTTAGCCACTCATTTTCCTTCCCATTAACTGCCACTTCCGCCAGCTCTTCAAGGTCATCCGGAAATGGTTGGCAGTCTAATTGGTAGAGGGATTCATAGAAAGTCTGTAGAAGCTTCCCAATATCCTATCTTCCTAATACCCATTGCTCCTCATCGTCTTTCAAGCTCTGGATTTGGTTCCTGCATTTTCTTATTACCATAGAGGCGTGGAAGAATCTGTTGTTGAGTTCTTTCGATGTTAACCATTGCACTCTTGATTTCTGTTTCCAAAAATAATTTTCCTGCTTCAACTGCTCATCTAGCTCCAGCAATAGACTTTTCTCCTTGGCTAAATTCTCCACTGTTGGTTGGTCCCCTTGTGCTTTTGCGAGGTTGTCCTTCACTATCCTGATCGACTCCTGGATGTTCCCGAAGTGTCTTTTGTTCCATTTCTGCAGAGCATTACGTGTGGCTTTGATTTTTTTGAAAACAGCCCACGCCGGATCACTGTAAAAATCCTTCCTCCAAGCACTCGTAACTACACTAAAACATCTTGCATCCCTCAGCCAGAACGCATTAAACTTGAAAGCATGTGCCACCCTTTGGTCATTTCAGAAAAGACTCAGAATGATTGGGCGATGGTCCGACGGTGCTATCTTATAGTGACTGATATCCGCATTAGGGTAGGCTACACTCCACACCACATTTAAGATGCCTCTATCAATCCTTTCCCAAATATTTGCAAGACCCGGACGTTTATTAGACCACGTGTACTTGCGCCCTGAGAACCCGAGATCAACAAACCCCATCGTTTGCATGAAATGAGCTAGACCCCAAGAAGATGAGGCCCTTACTTCCCTACCCCCTTGTTTCTCATTTTGGCTAACCAGATCATTAAAATCCCCCATGCACATCCAAGGGACATTCTGGTCCGTGTTGAACTCATATAACGTCTCCCAAAATGCTTGCTTAAATCTCCACAAAGAAGGTCCGTAGACCAGAGAGCACAAAAACTTCCTACCTTCATTTCCCACTGAGATAGAAAGATGAAGAATATTTTTCGACATGTACAGAACATCGAAATGGAGCTCCGTCCGCCAGCAAAAAACCAAGCCTCCCTTTCTGCCCAAGGGGGAGCAGAAAGAAAGAGCGAAAAACCCAGCTTCCTCAAAACCATCGAAACAACACTGTCATCAACTTTAGTCTCTACCAAGAACAAACCCACCGGATCAACATCTCTAATCATTGTCCGGAGGGCACGGGCTGCCGTCGGTCTTCCAAGACTGCAGCAATTCCATGCTATTTTCCTCATAGCTGGGTTGGGGGCAAGTTAAGGCCCGCCACCCCGGCCATTTGGATTTTGGGATTGCCTCCATCAGTAAAATTACCCCTTTGGCTTCCTTCAACTATTTTCTTCTTCCTCTTCTGAATCACCCTCTTGGACGCCTCCCCACCCACTTTCTCATTTGTACCAGGGCCAAAAAACACTGCCAAAGAAGGTTCAAAGATTTCCCTAAGTGGGAGAGGTCCAACTCGATATTTCTTCCTGGGTGACAGAGATTGCAAATTGGTGATGGGCATAAGAGCCCTCTTTTCCCCTCCTAAATCACCCCGAGCCCACTTCTTCTTTGGGCCCATCAGATCTCCATTCAAATCAGCCTGGATCGGCCCATTTTTATTAGTCAGCCTGTCACAAAGCCCAGGCCGAAGGGCTTGTTTCGCCAGATTACCAAGTTGTAGGCTAGGAGGCCCAGTAGCCAAATCCGTGACTCGATCTTCCAGCTTATCTCCTTTGACCGAACTAATATGAATAGAACCCATCGATTTTGTTGTCAATTCCAAGCTCCTCTGTAGCTGTAATTAGGGTTTGGTGACGGCTATGTTGTCTGGGGAAGGGTCTTTTGCCTCAGTGCTCTGTCTTTCCCCATGCGTGATACATGCCGCCCTGCAACTTTTACAACCCGGTTGGTGTCTCTGCACTGCGCCTCCCACAATAAATGTGTGTTAGGCTCTGCAGCTCTGTCAGGTGGCTTGCTTTGAAGAAGCCCCTCCCCGCTGCCCTCAGGTGGCACCGCCGATTTCAAGTGAGTCCACTCACTGCTCCAGCTATTTTCACCCACCAACCCAGATTTGCTCACCTCTTTCCCTATAGTTCTTCCTTCTTGAGGTTTCTCCCACACAACAATGGTAACTCATGGGTCTCCTCTCATGGCGACACCCAAATGGTCGGTCTTTATCATTGGTCGTAGGTTATGGCATTTTGTTGCTGACGATAAAACGGAACCTAAGAAAGACGACAAGGCGGGGGGATCTCTTTTGTGGAGGTACCCAATCAGCATCCCTACTCCAAAACAGCCATGGGCTGGACGAAGGGGCTTCGGCTTGGTGTCTCAACCGGTCGCTCAATCGTTGTCGTTGTCTCACTAAAATCAATTCCATAAATGTTCCCCGTGGTCGTCACGACTCTCTACACATTACAGGACAAAACACCAATAAACAAAGATGAGCTATTCAATTTGTGGCATTAGAACACCCCCATATGTATCAAAGAATCCTTTGACTGTCTCGAGGAATGCACGAGGGTCGTGCATATATATATGTACATAGATTACTCTAGAGAAAATTCAGGAGAGAAAAAAAAGTATAGATCCTCCAATATACAATATTATCTATATTATTATTAAATGTTGCAGAGACTATAATATTTAATATTTACTATGTCTTTCCCTCTTCAAATGGAATCATTAAATTTAGCAAAGAGGGTTCCAAATTTTTAAAAATTTGTTATAAATGTTAGTGATAGCCTATGAGGGCCTTAACGTGTTATGTGTTATGTTCACTTTTAATTAGATTAGTACCAATTATATTTGATTGCCTTTGGTTGGCCCCCGTGGCCATTAATTTAACCAGGACCAGTCATCCCCCAATTCTTCGATAGACTCGTGTGGACGAGTCCATTGAAGTAGCGGAGGAGGAGACTGGAGAGAGACCATGATGGGCACTGGTATGCTGTTTAATAATTTTTTGGGCTTTCTACCGTTTTTGTGTTAGCCACTTATCAATGGACCTGGGCTTCGACCAGAACAAGTATCAATAATGGTAGTTAGGCCTCACCATATTGGTGGCCTTCAAATCATGAACCGATTCGAACCATCAGGCATCAGGGTATGGGCAACAACTCCGAAAGCTATCTTTTTTATTTATTTTTAAAAAGAAAAAACGGTGGAAAATAAATCTATTCATTTTCAAGATCGCTGCATGGGCAGTATTTTCGAGCGAAGATGACGAGCTGCTGTAGTTTTCTAACTAATTAGGATGAGGCTTGAATGTTAGCTATTGCAAACCAGGGGCATGTTTGTTTAGGCAGCATTCTGAGAATTTGCATTCAACTAAAAACACAATCCCACCGAACATGATTTGTTTGAGGATGTTGTACTGTAGTTTCCGATTTTGCCCTAGCCATATTTATACGGAATTACTAAAATACCCTCCAGTCATGTGTTACATACATCAAAATCGAAGGGTAAAATGGACTTTTAAAAAACACATGCCCCCCACACGTTAGCTCATTAAATACTCAGACACGTGAATGTACAAAATACCCCCAACTGATTTACGCAAGTTTTGCTTTGGTAAAGGGTGATTTGGTCATTTCCCCCTCCCCTGCGTGCGGCCTGCAGCTTGTCAGCTTGTCCCCTGCGTGAGTCAGTTTTGGTTTTTTGCAAAAGTTGAGTCAGGCAGCAAAAACGTTTAGTCGTTTGTCGTTTTCTTCCTTCTTTTTTTTTAATACCTTTCAAATATTCAACTTTTAATTAAAAAAAATAAATTCAAAATTATAATAAATATTACAAATAAACAATATTATTTACATTTTATCTTCTTCACTCATCCCAATAAAAATAATCTACAAAAAACAACCATAAAAATCATCATTAATTTTTTTACACCTCAACAACTTCTACACAAACACCAATACAATACATTAAAAATCCTCCTAAAAATTTTCAAAACACTTCAAATCCTACAAAAAACATCAAAACGAACATCACCCAGGGCTCCATGGTTTACAAATTCCAAGGGAACCGGATCAACGAGTACTAAAGAAGCTACAAAATTTTTCAGCACAATATCGGCGTTTGTGTAGCCATCTCCATCCTTGTATACAACATCCATCACACGTGCAAGGTTGAGAATTCGAGTAAGAAGAGGCATGGGGACAGGTGTAACTTTGCAAAGTTAGATTTTAACATATAAATGTATATGTTCATTTATATACGTACAGGAAGCGTTTCTTTATAGGTTGAGAAGTAATGCCTCGCCTCAACTCTTAACAAGCACTTTTGAATAGGCCGTCTTAAGACTCGGCTTACTGGTATTGCAAGATCAGAAGGGATCAAATCATTTGCCACCATCAACTCGAGGTTTGTCATGAAAAGTTGCAGTGCTTCGGCAATTATATCTTCTCCATGCACACTCAAATGCGAAGCTTCATACAAGCATAACATGCCATGCATGTCGTGAACGAGTTGTTCCTTGAAGTTTCTCTTGTCATCCTCGAATTTGTTGAAGACATCTATTTTACCACAGAAAACTTTAAATGACTTATTCGTACATCTCATGAGAATAGGGGGGCGTTGAAGTCATACAATTTAAGTTTCCTCAAGAAAGAAAGTACAAAGAATAAATGACCATGTGGGCAGATTTCCACGTGCTATTAATACAAAATACAACATTGACAAACAAGCAATTAAGTAATCATATTTTGAGATGTATTTACAATAGACTTGGTGGGATAACAGAGGAAACGGTCTCCCCATATGCTGCTAGGTCGATCATTTGGTAACGGAGGATTTACGTCCGACTTGGGATTATTGATTCGAGTAGGAATTGCCCAAGCGGGAAGAGACATTTTGGAAATGATCAGAAAACAACCTGGGGTAGAAATGGAACAACTGGTGTAAACCTCGGAGCTACTTATGAATCAAAATGCTTATATGCGTTTCTATTTATATATACATAGAAGACATGCATGTATTAATTAGCTAAGGCATCCCTAAGTGGATCGTTTTGTGAAGTCTACTAGCTAGTTTGTATGGTTTGGTTGAAACCTCCCTATGTGGATCCTGCATCTTACCAAATAAATACTTTTTTTTTTTTCCTTTCTAAGCCAACTAGTATTTAGCCAGTAATCCAGACAATGAAGACAGGGTACTCTGGCTCTTGCCTTATATAGCGCCACAAGTTTTTTTGTTTGTGTTTTTTTGCTTTCCCTACTTTTAGGTTTCAAGCTTTCACTATTTCTCAACTTTTTTGGGTAACTGGTAAGTGTATTAATTTTCCAAAGTATTAATTAGGAGCTCAGAGCTACTTAGGGTAGACATGGTACAGTTGGTGTAATAAACCTTAGAGCTACTTGTGAATCAAATTGCTTATATGCGTTTTGCTAGTTATAGATACATCTAAGGCATGCATGTATTAATTAGGACCTCCCTAACTGGATTGTTTTGTCAAGTACTCTACTAGCTACTTTGTATGGTTTGGTTAAAACTTCCAATGTGGATCCTAGCTATATCGATCTAGGATCTAGGTAATTTATTGTCTTTTAGATGGGGAGGAACCCACAATCCTTTAATTTGTTCAAAGGGGACTTCACGCACCAGACTGATATTGCGTATATGACCAGACAATAATTTTGAACAAAAATAACATTTTCCTTAGTGAGCAAAACAACATATAAATCTGTCCCCCCAGAAAAAAAATACTATACTCAAAACCTTCTAACATCACAGGCGTTGTGACAGAATCGCTTCTTAGTTCACTGCTCTTGAACTAATACTACAACAAAATTGATATTTTGGGAGGAAATTTCCGTCCCAGAAACTGAAAATTAGTCCCAAAAGGACTTTTTGGGACGATAAATTTGTCCCTGTTTCCATCACAAAACATTTTTGGGACAGATTAGCCACACCGCCCCTTAAAATATTTTTTGGGATGGATTATCTCTACCGTTCAAAAGCTACATCCAACGGCGCCCGTTCGAACGGCTCAAGAATTACCATTCGAACACTACATCCAATGGCGCCCATTTGAATGGTCAAGGAATTACCGCTCGAACGCTACAAGCAACGGCTTCAAGTGGAAGCCTTTTTCGTCCCCAAAAATTGTTCGAGAGTCCATGAATTATCATTAGAACGCTACATCCAACTGCTTCAAAAGGAAATTATTTTTTTGGCACGAAGCCTTTTTTCATCCCAAAAAATTGTTCAAACATCAATGAATTACCATTCGAAAGTTACATCCAATGGTTAAAAATGGAAATACATTTTTGAAATAATTGTTCGAACGGTAAATGTTCTAACAGTGGAGGAATTGTTTGAACACTATTATGTCTTTGTCTTCTTCTTCTTCTTCTTCACTCTCTCTCTAGAACCGAGTGTATGGTTTGTGAAAGAATGGTTCACATTAGGAGATTTCCTTCCTTTATTTTGATTTCATATGAGGCGTTCGAACGAGATTTAAAAACATACCAATGGAAAAAAGTGGGGAATTTTGGTGCTTATTTTGTTATTTTCATTTAAATCTCGTTCGAAAGGTATTTAAAAGAGTTCCAATTGAAAAAAGGGGTGAATTTTGGCGCTTATTTTTTTATTTTCATTCAAATCCCGTTCTAACTGTAATTGATAAGCATCCGAATTTTTTTTTTTTTTTTGTAATTTTCTTCATTAAAATATAGTTTTTGGGACAGATTTATTTTTCGTCCCAAAAAGTAGCAAGTCACATCTTTTTGGGGATGAAAGAGTACTTTTGGGAAGCATTTTTTGGCATCCCAAAAGTAAAATTTCTTGTAGTGACTATTCGTACCTTCAAGTGTAAACGGCTTTTTGGAGATAGACAAATCTATCCCTAAAATTTCTCCTTTTTTGAATGATACAGTTTCGTCCAAAATAATCAACTTTTTTTTTTTTACGACACTTTTCCTTAAAAAAAAAAAAAACTTTTCGAGATGGTTTTGATTTTCTTCTCAATGGTCATTCTTCACCTATCTTTTGTCCCAAAAAAACACCTTTTGAGACGGATTTTTTGATGTCCAAAAAAAATCCGTCTTAAAAAGTCAAATTTGTTGGAGTGTAATATTGAAACTCTACGTCTAGGTTTTATGCCTACCAATTAGCTTCCTACCGGTACTATATATATACTTTGAAATATATTAAAGGCACGCCAATAGAGCTCTTATATTGCATAAGTGGCAGTGCTCTTGTGACAACAAAAAAACTATTTAGCTTCTGACCAAATTGAAATAAAAGAAACCCTCCATGATTTACCAGAAATTCAACAATGTCCAACCTCCTATTTTAGCTAGTTAGAACAAATGATAATTTTACTTGTACATACGCGTAATGTGAGTATGTGGTTCAAAAATCATAAGGATTAACATAAACATGTTAACTGTTAAGACGAATTCAATGCCTATACTAACACAATTTTATTATCATAATAAGCGCGCGTATATGAGTATTGATTGGGTACTTAGAGCTACTTAGGGTAGACATGGTACAATTGGTGTAATAAACCTCCGAGCTACTTGTGAATCAATTTTTGGGACAGTAAATTCGTCCCAATATCCCCATCACAAAAAGTTTTTGTGACGGATTAGCCACACCGTCCTCAAAATATATTTTTGGGACGGATTATCCCTACCATTCGAAAGTTACATCCAACGGCACCCATTCCAAAGGTCCAAAAATTACCATTCGAACGCTACATCAAACAACGCTAGTTTGAATGGTCCAAGAATAACCGCTCGAATGCTGTATGCATGCAATGATTTCAAACTTAAGTCTTTTTCGTCCCCAAAAATTGTTCGAGAGTCCATTAATTATCGTTCGAATGCTACATCCAACGGCTCCAAAAGGAAATAATTTTTTGGCACAAAGCCTTTTTTCATCCCAAAAAATTGTTTGAACGTCTTTGTCGTCGTCTTCTTCTTCTTCTTCTTCCTCTTCTCTCTCTCTGTAGAACCAAGTGTATGGTTTGTGAAAGAATAGATCACATTCGGAGATTCCTTTTTTTTTTTTCACATGAGGTGTTCGAACGATATTTAAAAGCGTCCTAATGGAAAAAAAATGGAGAATTTTGGCGCATACTTTTTTATTTTCATTCATACTCCGTTCTGAAGGTAAGAGATAAGCGTTCCAAATTTTTTTTCCCAGACGTTTTCTTCACGAAAAATATAATTTTTGGCACAAATTTATTTTCCATCCCAAAAATTAGCAAGTCACATCTTTTCCGGGACGAAAGAGTACTTTTTGGGACTGATGTTTTTGGCATCCCAAACAGTAAAATTTTTTGTAGTGACTGTTCATACATTCAAGGGTGTGTTCAAACAGCTTTTTGGGACGGACAAATCTATCCCTAAAAGTCCTTATCTTTTGAACGGTATATTTTTGTCCCAAATAATCAACTTGTTTTTTGGGGATGACATTTTTCCGTCCAAAATGAAAGCATTTTTTTTTGGAAGGAAATTTCCGTGCCAACAAAAAAAAATTCCGTCCCAAAAAAGAAAAAACTTTTCGGGACGGTTTTAATTTTCGTCCCAAAACTTCCCCTATATTTTATCCTCAAGAGTACTTTTTTAGATAGATTTTTTGGGGTCTTAAATAATCCATCCTAAAGAATCAAATTTGTTGTGGTGTAATATTGAAACTCTGCGTCAAGGCTTTATGCCTACCAATTAGCTTCCTACCGGTAATATATATATATATTTGATATATATTAATTGCACTCCAATATTAGAGTCTCTTATATTGCATAATTGGCAGTGCTCTTGTGACAGCAAAAGAACTATTTAGCTTGTGACCCTCCATGCATGATTTACCAGAAATTCAACAACGTCCAACGTCCCATTTAGCTTGTTAGAACAAATGATAAACTTAATTACTATCCGTAATTTTTTAGCTGTTTTTGTTAAGCATTCCATGCGGCCATGTATTTCAAATATTCTGCTTTTATTTTTTTTTATTCTAAAAGAAATCTAGAAATTATAAAATTTCTACAATAATAACTAAAGATGACGTCTATTTCTAAATCATAAAGGCCTAAGATTAATAGGCAAAGCCAGATTGGGTACAGAAATAGGTGGCCTAGATCTCTACTTGGTGGCCATATATGTGGGTCGTTTAAGCCTCTACTGTGATCAGTACGTACTCTGTAGGTGAGCCAGCTAATTGGGTCCAAGGAGGGTCAGAAATTTACAGGGCTCAACCTCCTAGTACTCTATGTGCGAAGTTTGTTGGGCTGACAAAATACGTTGGAGGATGAGGGGGGTCATATAATGCTTGTGATTTGTTTTACAGACGTCCATTGGGTTGTAGATAACTAAATACGTACTAACCCAGCCCCAACTAAATAAGTACTGTATTGGAACATGAGTTAATTTATGCATTCATTAATTATAAAAAAATATTGCACTATATATCCAGAAAATAGAAAAGTGTTTGACATAAACAGACTGTTTAACAATATCATGAAATATTAAATAAATGCCGTAATATTAAATTACCATATACATTAGATCTTTATTTATGGAACCAACATATATAGTCAAAATTTTCTTCTGATATATATTGAGTGCTCACATTATAACTAAAATCATATTGGCACCGGATCCACGAGCAATAAAGTGATACCCTCAATCAGTACTCCTCCACCCTGTGTGTACGCATCTTCATCCTTGTACAGTAGATCCATTACTCGTGTGAGATTGAGAACGAGCACAAGTAGAGGCATTGGCACTTGAGTGGGTCTAAGGATCAACTCCTTGTTTATATTCTTCCATGAACTCACTATCTGCTTTTGAAATTCGTCAATTGCCTCCTGCTTTGAGACACCATGCTGCTTCGCGTAGCATTCAATGACTGATGGAACGTGCTCTCTCTGTTGCTCCAACTGCAAAAATTAAATTATTAAATTAAATATTATACTTCAACATATATATATATATGTACAGATATCATACACCCCCCAGCCTTGAGTAGCGATAATGGACCAATACTGATCTCTTTGTACCTCATTGGATACAATGTCATCCATAAGCCTGCATATGGTTTCTGCTTCTTTAAGAATCTTTGGGTGCGTGAAGAGCCAATCAAAAGCTTCCTTAGCAGCGTTTTCTCCCATGCCAGCCAAAGTAACGGTCGTCAATAGAAAGTAGGCACACGATACTCGTGCATTACTCATATACTCCTCCGCTGTTGGTGTATAATTGTCATTAACCCATTTGGCTTCTACAAAGTAGGATTCAACCTGTTTTTTCATCTGTAATTTGCATAGAAAATGGAAAATATTACCACTCTAGCTGCTACGGAGTTCAACTCTAATGATAAAAAAGAAAAATCACTACTGATAGTGTCCTACCGCTTCTTTTGCATAGAAAATGCAGTATAGTTTTCCTTGCTTGGACATCTCCTCCTCTATTTCTTCAAAGACATCCAAGAGTGCATTATAAACCAATTTCATGTACTCCGGGAGTTGGTCTGCGCAACTTCTTTCCCACCTGAAAGTTATTTGGAAAATGTTTCAATTAACTGTCCAATCTTCAAATACAATCCAGAATTTTAAGGCATACTTGATACTAATTATGCAAGTGCTCTACCTTTCAACTGCCGATGTAAAGAGCTTCAGTTCTTCATATGTACCATACGCATCATACATATCGTCTAGAACTGACACAAAGCAAGATACTTTGGTAAATATCTTCCTAGCAAGAGAATATTGAGGTTCAAAGCACCCTCCCAAACCCCAAAAATATAATTCCACCACTCTGTCTCGTGTGAAAGGTAGCTTTTCTGCAACATCCAAATTATCTTTCCACCACCTAACAAATAAATTCATCGAAAATTTGCATGTCAAATATTCTTGCCATATACAAGTTAATTGACACCAACATATATATATATATATAAAATAAAAATCCAAGAAGTGTGATATGTCTAATGACTCACTTTGAAAGATGGCAGATTTCCATCTGGTATTGTTTTTGCAATCTGTTGAAATCTAGCTTTGCGAAGTTCAGTAAAACTTCATTACAGGAAGCACTTTCTTTGTAGATTGAGAAGTAATGCCTCGCCTCAACCCTTGGCAAGCACTTTCGAATAGGCCGTTTTAAAGCCCGACGTACTTGTGTGGCAAGATCAGAAGGGATTAAATCATTAGCCACCATCGACTCAAGTTTTGTCGTGCAAAACTTCAGTGCTTCATCAAGTATATCTTCTCCTTGTACACTCAGATACGAAGCTTCATACAAGCATAACATGCCACGCATGTCGTGAACGAGTGATTCCTTGAAGTTTCCCTTGTTGTCCTTGAATTTGTTGAAGACATCTATTTTACCACAGAACACGCCAAATGAGTCACGAGAGTACAAGGGCGGTGAAGTCATACAATTTTATCATAAACAACGTCAAGTACTGACTAAGAAAAAAAGACTTACGACTTGAAATGTTATAGCCATGTTGCCTAAGTAACCGAAAACAGAGAGCAACAGTGTAGAGGTCTTCATCAATTTCCACGTGCTTTTTGCTAGCTATAGAATGATATTCGTTAATTCCCCCAGTAAATCGTCAATCTCCCTCTCAAAATGGTAAAACACGCCTAAGCGTTGGATTGCGTCAATCAACTCCAACTTTTCTAAAGGTTTCCGAACCGGAGCCCTCAGCATCCTCTGCACTTCTTCCTTGAATCTTTGATGTTGAACCAAGTTCCCATCATTTTCCTACCAATCAAATTGAAGTAACAATGAACATGTGGACAGATTGGCACAAATATTGTTTGTCATTCATAAAAATAATATGGCATATGAAAATACAACATTGACAAACAAAGCAATTAAGTAATCATATGCTGAGATGTCTTTACCATAGACTTGGTGGGATTAGAGAGGAAACGGTCTCCCCATATGCTAGGTCGATAATTTAATTGTAACGGACGTTTTACGTCCGACTTGGGATTATTGATTTGACCCGTAGGAATTGCTGAAGCAGGAAGCTGAGACATTTTGAAAAGTGAAAAAACAACTTGGGGTACTAGAAATGGTACACTGATCTAGTTGATATAAACCAGCTCAGAACTAGTTCTGAATCAAATTGCTTATATGCGTTGCTATTTATAGATAAAGGGGGGGGGGGGGGGGGGGAAGAGAGGAAGTAGGTGGGTGGGGCAAACAAATACACCAAAAGATTTTCGCAAATATTCCTGCATTACAAGTACTATACACAACTCTGCATTAAATTTAGTTTTTCTAACAGTTTGATTTTGTAGTGAGAATTTTTCTCTGTCATAAATGAGAATTTTAAATAAAATTTAGAGATCCCGTACTTTTTTTCAAAAAAAAAACAAAAAAACGATTGTTCTTAAAGTCTCATGTCTTCAGTTTGTGGATCCTATATCAACCAAGGATCTAGGTATTAATGAATAACATCAGTGCTTCTACATACATATGTAGTACTAGTACGTCCAGGTAGAGAAGTTCAGGATGTTTTATATACAAGTGACCAAGTTAGGGGAAATCAGGAACCATGCTGATAGATATTACGAGTATGCCCAGACAATAATTTTGAACAAAACTACATATATAAAAACCCGTTCCACGAAAAAGACAATACTAATATTGATCTTGAACAAATTAATTAGCTCGCTGATCTTGAACTAATATTAAAAATAATATCACAGGCTTTGTGAGAGAATCGTTTCTTATAAGCTCATGAGTCATGATCTTGAACTAATATCGATCGAAACATAAAATTTCCACACTGATAGCTAAATTACGAGGATCGATCGAGTTCTATTTCTCAGGCCTAATCTTAGAGAATGCTAGCTAACTAGTTTTGGGGGTAGGCCGGGGCCGTGGGAACAGAATTTTTGGCTTTGCCCCAGCGTACAGACTCTCGCTGATAGGTGGCCTCTCTACTTGTTTCCCGAACGTGGATGTGCGTTCTTAGCCCTATTAATGCGAGTACTGAGTAGATGGCGGTGTGATACCAAGGAGCAAGAAGCTGGATCACAAAATTCTTTGAAGCAATTAATTAAAGACAAGTGGCCCCCCGGGGGGGGGGATGGAAGTAGGTGGGTGGGGGAAGCATATACACCAAAAGATTTTCGCAAATATTCCTGCATTACACGAAGTACTATACACAACTCTGCGTTAAATTTAGTTTTTCTAACAGTTTGATTTTGTAGTGAGAATTTTCCTCTGTCATAAATGAGAATTTTAAATAAAATTTAGGGATCCTGTACTTTTTTTCAAAAAAAAAAAAAAAAACGATTGTTCTTAAAGTCACATTCAATTACGTTAGCCACACAATCTTAACCCATCCTATGCATTAAAAACAAGCCAAAGTTTCCACACGACTGAAACAGGGCTAAATATAACTTTTTGAGATTTAAGTGGCCATTTCCCTGTAAACCATCTACCAAAAGATGACATGCATATGCCACTTATTAATGCAACCGCCTACTAAGCATAACTTATATCTAGGCATGCCAGTCAATTAAGACCGAGTCACCATTATATGAAGCTCAATTATTTTAGAGTACAAATTAGTATGAAAAATCTTTAAAAAGATCTACTTATAATAATTACGAACGATCAATGATCATTGATGAACGAAAGTAGTTTAGATTAAATTTTCTTATCGTTCATGATAAACGAAAAAAGAACAAAGGAGTATTATGGATGCATAGCAGATGCTCTTATATCACACTATAGGAAATCTCGCCTCACGCAACGATTTTTTTTAGCAACCAGAGGCAGTGCGTCCCCATTAACAGCATTAGAGACGGTTACCGAAAAGCTGGCTGCCATCGAGTTTTTAATGGCCTCAAAATAACTTGGGACCCACACGGTGGGCAATTTCTGTAATTAAGCTCAAAAAACACCCTTTTTTTTTTCTTCTTCTTCTGAGACAAGTCAAAAATGATCTGCGTGGCTTCCTTTTGTGTTGTGAGTTTGCAGCCCATGTAAAAAATGGCATTCCAGAAGATCACGGTAAAACCTTATCGATGAGATGGACGCGCGGTGAGATCTCTCATCTCTCACTTTCTCGCTGTGTCTTCGTCTCTTGTAAAAATGGTATTCCTGAACTTTTGCTCTCTTGAGCCTCCTATTGGAATCTTATCCTTTTTTCGTCTCGTAAAGCCTCGTCTAAAGATATAGAAGCTTTATTTGGATCATCCATACCTGTTGCCATAAATTTTGATTAATTTCATGAAGTGTGGGTTTAACTCTTTGATATGAAAGTACTCACCTTTTTCTGTGATAATCGCTGGGGGGTTTCCATACTTATCTCTGACATATCTTGCCAACTTTCGGATATTCAACCACTAATTAATGAAAATACCTACTTGACCAGGACTTATATAGGGCACTAGTATAGGCCACCACTATATAGTTAAGCTATGTATTTTTTAGAGGTCGGCCTATTAATGAACAAAAAGTTTCCACACTAATACCTAAAAGAGAATTAGAAATTAGATAATTTCTACAGTAATACCTCAAGGACGCGCTCTATTTCTCAGGCTTAAGCTTAGACCAAGCCATACCTTGGGCACGGAATTTGTTGAACACAAGCAATAGATAGCCTTTCCGTAATGCAAATAGGCCGCCTATCTACTTGCCTGCCGTGTGGGTACTTTGCCTCTATTAAGTGAGCACCGATCGAATAGATGAGTTGTGGGATCAAGGAGGGCCATAAAATTCTTTGTAAACATTAAATAGAACGCTTGTATCTTAATACAAAGCTCTCATGATAAAAAAACGAAAATTAAATCAGTACTGATAGTGTCCCACTGCTTCTAATTTTGAGCAGTAAACGTCGTACCGTACTCTTCCTTTCCCGGACAGCTCCTCCTCTAACGAAGGTGATGTTTGATTGTTAAAATTTTGGGTGGTAAAAATTTTGAATTGTTGGAATTTGTGAAAAAGTGCAGAGAAAGATGATTTGAATGGATTTTTTTATATTTATTTAGAGTGAAAAGTGATGATTTGATAGGAGGAGAGATAATTTTGTATAGTTATTTTATTAGGTCCAAAATGTTGGCTTCCGAATGTCTTCGAAGCCAATGGGCTTCAAGCCATTAGTTGGGTGGTAATTTTATATGGGCAATGGGCCCAATTTACTTTGTAAGGGCCATGGGTCCATTTCACCCATTTGTACGGGCTCCAGGCCCATTAGTTGTCTTCTAAATAAGACCAGCCATCGTAATTCGTCAAGTATTATACTCCTAGGTGGTGCGACTCCCAGCTGCTATCAAATTGAGTGTCATAATCCATAACCCTACAGAGCCCACCTCACCCCATCACCTTATAATACCACTTCCTCAATTCCGCAATACTTCGGCGCTTCCGATAGCCTTTTGGATAAATGCTCAAAAATCTTAGGGGCAGGAGTCTTGATCACTACTCCATCCTGCATCTTACCAAATAGAGACAATTTTTTTTTTCTTTTACGGCAAGCACTTTTTTTCAGCCAACTAGTATTTAGCCAGCAAACAAGACAATGAATTAGCCAGCATGGTACTCTGGCTCTTGCTTTATATAGAGCCACAAGCTTTTTATTTTTTATTTTTTTAGGCTCCAAGCATTCTTTATTTCTCGACCCATTTTTTTTTTTTTAGCTGGGGAACCAGACAAATTAATGCAGGGTACTCTGTCTGTGGCTTATGCAGAGGATAGGCTTTTATTGATGCCTGGTAACATATTTTAATTTCTTTATTTATTAGTCACAAGTCCTTTCTTAAGGTGCTCAGCACTAATTATTTCCCGACTTCGTTTACTTTATGATGAGGCAACTTGATGTTCTTAGGTTCACAGCTCCGGTCTTACTGTTAGCCACACATCATCTTAACCCATCCTGTGCCTAAACATTCTAAGATGACGGCATAAATCTTCAACTGTTTTTTTTTTTGTAAGAAAAGGAGACACAAGTATACTCAATATAGCATGAAAAACATCTTTGGCCATCCCTAACGAATCCTAGTAGGGTTTCACCATTTTCCACAAGGAAAGACCCGAAAACAAAGAGTTTCGAAAATTCGTCGGAATTCGCTCGAGCCTTGGTCGAGCGTCAGTCAAATGTAAAGTCTTTGTCTAAATTCTTAATGGTTAGCTTGAGTAGTCGTCGAGCGTCAGTCGAGCAATAAGTCTCTATAAGAAATAGTCAAGCCTCGCTCGAGCAGTAGACAAGCGACAGACCATCTTGGACACAGCACAGAGGCAAACTCATGAACTACAAGGGAGAGACACTTACAACTTGATAGGACATATTTTGACACAGAATTTTGCCAATACAAAAGTGTACTAATAAACTCCCCCTTTGAAAATTTTGTGACAAAACCAACAAACTAAAAATAAAAAATAGAGAACTTTGCCAATCAATAAGGCAAAGATCTTCTTACAAGAAATGACCACACCTATAACTTAGACACATGTTCAAGAGTTTCAGCTTAGGTACCTGATATCACAATCTCAAAGACCAAGTGAGATAATCACATAGAGATTATCAACTCAGAAATAGCATAAACTGAATATTACATTTTTCATATATAGATCACTGTATCAAAAAGATAAATCATATGGAAAACGATAGCACTCAAAATATTTGGTAAAGCTATACAGGATATGAAGTGAATATCAAATAACAATCTAAATAATGTCCGACGAACTCTCCATAAGCAGATCAAAGCAGTCCAAGATAATAGAAAACGAAGCGGCAAAGGAAGGATCCAAAGGACTTGGAAGAAGAGAACGAGAAGGAATAAAGGATGAGGAGGACGGATCACCGGAGGTTGGAGGCACAGAAGGAGAAGCATCAGATGAAGGAGGGACAGAAGACGAAGAGACAGAAGTATAATATTGAAACCCTACGTCAAGGCTCTATGCCTACCAATTAGCATCCTACCGGTACTATATAGATACTTTGATATATATTAATTGCACGCCAATATTAGCGTCTCTTCTATTGCATAATTGGCAGTGCTCTTGTGACGACAAAAGAACTATTTAGCTTGTGACCAAATTGAAATAAAAGAAACCCTCCATGATTTACCAGAAATTCAACAACGTACAACCTCCCATTTAGCTAATTAGAACAAATGATAAACTTACTATCAGTGATTTTTTAGCTGTTTTTGTTAAGCATTCCATGCGGCCATGTATTTCAAATATTCTGCTTTTATTTTTTTATTCTAAACGAAATCTAGAAATTATAAAATTTCCACAATAATAACTACAGATGACGCCTATTTCTAAATCATAGAGGCCTAAGATTAGACAAAACCAGATTGGGTACAGAAAATAGGTGGGTGGGGGAAACATATACACCAAAGATTTTCGGAAATATTCCTGCATTACAAGTACTATACAAAACTCTAAGGTATATATATATATAAAGAAAATCTACGGAAGAACACTGCTGAGGAAGCTTCAAAATAGAAGAAAAGACGTGAGATCGTGGGTGGGGTGGTATATGATCATTTGGAAGACAAACGAAAAATATCTGCCATTGGAATGTTTGGCCCAATAGGAATCCAATCCATCCCTTGGGCCATGCTACAGCATATCACCTTGTATGTCACGTCACGTCCAATGTCACTATCGGGAAGTCTATAACAAGAAAAAGCTGTTTTTTCTTAGGAATTTATTTTTGACTTGGGAAATTTTTTAAGGATCTGAAAATTTTCTCAAATATATGAAAATTCTATGGGTGCCAAACATCAGAGTCTACCAATATTCTTTAACTTTTTTTTGTCCCGTTTTGTGTTTTCGCTTTAATGTCTTGGTTGGGCTTTCTAGTTTTTCTAACAGTTTGATTTTGGAGTGAGAATTTTCCTCTGTTGACATAAATGAGAATTTAAATAAAATTTAAAGATCAGTATTTTTTTTGAAAAAAACAAAAAACGATTGTTCTTAAAGTCACACTCAATTACGTTGGCCACACAATCTTAATCCATCCTATGCGCTAAAAAAAAGAGTGAGTTTCCACACGATTGAAACAGGGCTAAACTTAACTTTCTGAGATTTGAGTGGCCATTTCCATGTAAACCATCTACCAAAGGATGACATGCATAAGCCACTAATTAATGCAACCAGCTCCTAAGCATGACTTATATCTAGGCATGCCAGTTAATTAAGACCGAGGCACCATATATTTTATGAAGCTCAATTCTTTTAGAGGACAAATTATTATGAAAAATCTTTAAGAAGATCTACTTATAATAATTACGAATGATCAATGACCATTAGTGAACGAAAGTAGTCCAGATTAAATTTTCTTATCGTTCATGATCAACGAAAAGAACAAAAGAGTATTATGGATACTTAGTAGATGCTCTTATATCACACTGCAAGAAATCTCGCCTCAGGCAATGATTTTTTTTAGCAACCAGAGGCAGTGCGTCCCCATCAACAGCATTAGAGATGGTTACCGAAAAGCTGGCTGCCATTGAGATTTGAATGGGCGAGAAATAACTAGGACCCACACGGTGGGCTATTTCTGTCATTTAGCTCAAAAATCACTTTTTTTGCCATCACTGAGCGATGGTCTTCTTCGTGACGTGTAGTTGAGTAACAGTTCCTCTGTAATCAATAATCTACATTACAAAATAAATCATTTTTGCTCCAAAGTAATTCATCTATCTACTCCAATGAAAGCCGTACAGTGTTCCTTCCTTGGACAGCTCCTCTTCTATTTCTTCAAAGGCATCCAAGAGTGTATTATAAACCAATTTCATGTACTTAGGGAGTTGGTCTACGCAACTTCTTTCTCACCTGAAAGTTATTTGAAAAAAGTTTCATGTGGCTTTCCAATTCCAATGTCCAAATACATGACCCCAGAATTTTAAGGCATGCTTGATCCTTAACAAGTGCTCTACCTTTTCAACTACCGATGTAAAGAGCTCCAGTTCTTTCATATGTACCATACTGCATCATATATATCATCTATTACTGACACAAACAAACTACTTTGGTAAATATCTTCCTAGCAAGAGAATATTGAGGTTCAAAGTCCTATCCCGAACCCCAAAAATATAATTCCACCATCCAGTCTAGTGCAAAAGGTTGCTTTTTTATAAAATCCAAATCTTTCCACAACCTAAAGAAAAAGCTCAGAGAAATTTATCTTGTCAAAACATTCCTTAACACCAACATAAAAACATAAAATAAAAACAAAAAATTTTGATATGTCTAATGACTCACTTTGAAAGATGGTAGATTTCCATCTGGTGTTGTTTTCGCAATATGTTAAAATCTAGTTTTGCAAAGTTCAGTAGAACTTCATTACAGAAAGCACTATTTTTGTAGATTGAGAAGTAATGCCTCGCCTCAACTCTTGGCAAACACTTTCTAATAGGCCATTTTAAGTTCTGACGTACTTGAGTGGCAAAATCAGAAGAGATTAAATCATTAGCCACCATCGACTCAAGTTTCGTAGTAAAAGGGATAGAGGTGCCACTCGGCCCTTCTGCTCCGGGGAAGGCGGCAGTCCTTTGTGAATCTGTTAGGAATTTTTAGACCTAGGTGGATTGTAAGGGCCTTAAGCCCATTTTGTGTTGTTTGGACTTTCTGCCTAAGTTGGACTGTAAAGGCCTTGTGCCCATGCTGGTTTGTCTCTATAAGGGCAATGGGCCCATTTTACTTTGTAAGGGCCATGGGTCCATTTTACCGGTTTGTACAGGCTTCAGGCCCATTAGTTGGGTAGTCTTTTGTATGTTTCTCCTTATGCTATATATATTTCAGGTGTTTGCCTAGAAAAAAAAAAAATAAAACCTACCGTATTTTAGTCAATAACCCGGGAATATTTGACTTTAACTTTCCTCTTACTTTGTAACAATTAAGTATAGAGAATAATTTGAGCATGACTACCATAATTGCGTGTCCAGATAATCTTTGTTGTGGAGAATAATTTGAGCTCTTTCTTTTCTCTCTCTCCCTAATTCTTTTCTTGTTACTTATATAATCAGTGGCGGATGCAGGGGGTGGCCCTGGGCGGCCGCCACTCATTGCACGCCCAAAATAAAATTTTATATATAAATTTTTTTTTTTGGCCTGGACCTGTGGGGTTCCGACCCCATAGACCCAGGCCAACCCACCTCTTCTTCTTCTTTTTCTCTTCCTCCTCCTCCTCCTCCTCCTTTCTCCTCATAAATTTCGACTCCCATAAATTTTGATCCTAGATCCGCCACTGTATATAAAATGGCTAGGTTGGACCTGTTTTATTGTGTTACATGGTCTTCTCTGCATTGCAGTCTCCTTATGGGGAACAAACATTTGGCACATCATTTCCCCTTTTCTTTGTCTGAAGGTTTTGGTTCAAAGGTATAGTTCTCCATAATTGATAAAAAAACAAAAAATAAAAACAAAAACAAAAATAAAGCACAAACAAAAGAGAACAGCTTGTCTTAGAAAACACGATTTTCACATTCTTTAAAAATAGAAAAAAACTAACATACCTAACAATATCTATTTCCTGAAATTATTAAGCTGAATTTAACAACAATGTCCAAGACTAAAGGCAAGTGCTAGCACATTAATTAATATGTGCTAGCTACAATAAGACTGGCCATCGTAATTCGTCAAGTACAATATTCCAAGGTGGTGCGACTCCCTGCTATCAAATTGAGTGTCGTCATAATCCATAACACTACAGCTTTATAGAATGAGAAAATCAAATGACGGTTTGGTAGTGATAGAGTCAAATTTTGTACTGGGCCCAAATAGAAAATAAGGCCCACTTGTGACTAAATGACCAGATCAAGTTAATCCAAGAAATGTCAGCCCATTAGTCAAATAATGACTTGGAACAACAATTACCATTAGGAGTGGTGGCTTAGTGGTGTGCAGGCTATGCCTAGGATCCAGAGCTTGCTCCTAACGAAGTTCGAATTACAGTAGCTCCATTATACTTTAGTGGGCTCTAGTTTGGTGTGAGCATGGCTATGCCTAGGATCCAGAGCTTGCTCCTAACGAAAGAAAAGTAGAGTATGTGGAATTCTCAAATGCCTTCATCGCATTTCCAAGCGGGAATATACCTTCTCCCAAGCCTATAAATACAAGGTCAGCAATCACATTTCAAGTGGGGGTATACTTTCTCCCAAGCCTATAAATACAAGGTACCCCCACTCCATTTTTTTATTTCTTGAATACTATTAGAATCCTTTAAACCTCTTAAAGATCTCTTCCTCACGTAGGCATAAGAGACTCTTCTTCGGTGTCACCTTTCCTCTACTTGAGATTCAAGTCCCTAATTGACCATTCCTCCCGGTATTTTTTGACGTCATCAAGTAGCATAAAAACATAAAGAGATAGAAATACCACAAGAGAGTGCAATTTTTTATTTTTCTAGGCAGAAAGTACATTTTTTAAGCCAAACTAAAACATATCAAATCAATATATATATATAATATTTGTATTGGCTTATTGGAGCTCATATGAGGTGCGAGCTACCATTCGTAAGACATGATTAACAACAAATATTTGTTGACTTACCGAAAGTAAAATACCAGTTCATGACAGAGCCCACCTCACCCCCATTCACCTTATAATACCACTTCCTCAATTCCGCAATCCTTGGGCGCTTCCGATAGCTTCTGGATAAATGCTCAAAAATCTTAGGGGAAGGAATCTTGATCACTACACCATCCTGCATCTTACCAAATAGAAACATTTTTCTTTTACTTTTACTGCAAGCACTTTTTCTCAGCCAACTAGTATTTAGCCAGCAAACGAGACAATGAATTAGACAGCTGGGTACTCTGGCTCTTGCCTTATATAGAGCCACAAGCTTTTTATTTTTTATTTTTTTAGGCTCCAAGCATTTATAATTTCTTTTAGGGATTTTTTTCATAATGAGCTGAACACTACTTTTAGGCATTTTACACATGGATTAGGTGCTTATTTGGTCAAATTGGACTTGTGCATTAGAATTTAAGCTCTTTCATTTTGAGTGTGTTCTATCCATCATAAATTTGCAATTTGATACAACATAATTTAATTCTTTCTATGAGAAATAACAAGATTAAAATAAAAATTCATCCAAAATGCTTGTAATTCTGTCACTTGATAATTTCTATCAACAATAAATAAAATTGTTGGCCATACTAAGTAATTTTTTTAAACAAGGGCTCAAAATTTTAATAAAATATTCGGAACTGGAATTGTCAAAATTTTACTATTCCAATTCTAATTTTGGAATTTGAAAAAAATCTATTCCAGTTTCAATTTCAATATTAATTGGATGCATAACCGGAATTCCGGTCCCATTAGAATTTTTTCCCACCCTTACTTATGATAGTAGGCCACCACTATTTTAAGCTATCGCGTAAAAAAGTTTTTTACACACTTTTTTCACAATAAAAAAGAGAGCTAGAAATCAGAAAATTTGCACGCTAATACCTACAGGATGAGGTCTATTTCTCAGGCCTAAGCTTAGACCACGCCATATAGGGCACGGAATGTTGAACAAAAACAATAGCCTTTCCGTAACGCAAATAGGCCGCCTATCTATTTGCCTGCCCTGGTGCTTTGCCTCTATTGCGAGTAATCAGTAGATGAAGTTGTGGGACAAAAGAGGCCCATAAAATTCTTTGTAACAATTAAATAGAATCCTAGTATCTTAGTGCAAATGTTTAATTAAGCATTAGCCCCTTCCGCGAGCCAGCCTATAAATTGGGTCCTCTATTTGCTTGCAAGGTGAGTTGATTGCTTTCAATAAATTAGAAGCAGAAGGCATATGACTCATGGGACCAATTCCGAGTCAACTTGAGATAATAGCACTTGAACTTTATCAATCAGTAAAGTTGGAAGTCAATCTTAAATCATAAAAAGATAATATAATTTTTATTTATTGTAAGTATGTTGCATGCCACATGACCATATTAGTATATTGACAATTGGAATACCGCGTCTTCAATTACTCTAGAAATCTAGACGGAGATGTAATACGCACCCATTTCACTACAAGAAATATAGCTTTAAGTGACAAAATTTGGGTGTCAAACCAAATTTTATCACCTAAAGTGGCCTTTCCATGACAAAACATTAATTTCGTCACCCAAAGTTACCCATGAACACCAAAACCATCCGGACAGGTCCCAAAACCGTTCGGACGTATGTCTCGTGTGACAACATACCACACGTAGCGCATGAGTGACAATTAAAATAGTAAGAAAATACAAAATACCGTCTGGACTCACGATCAACCCGTTTGGATCCTTTGCTGGGTGACGAATTCCAAATCGTCTTAACAGAGTGATGTTCAGAATCGTCACAATTTTTTTACAATAACGTCCGGACGTAAAGGATACAACGACCGAACGAAATCACATGACGAATAATAATCGTCAGCATATAGTGACAAATTGAAAATCGTCGCGAACACTCAATCACATCCGGACCTCCACTAGAGCGTTCGAAGGTGAAAAAATACCTACATTTGGACGCTAAAGAACATGTCCACAGACGTATGAATGCAGATTTTGCAAGTCATGTGCATCCACGTTGCAAAAGTTCCACTGGACACCGTCCGGACCAATAGATACAGTTCGGACAGGCTTAGTTCTAAGAAGCTTCTTGAATCGGTCATATTTAATGACGTTGAATTTGATTGGGCTACGCGTGAATCTAACAGTTGATAGGAGTCTGAACCCCAATATTACCGTTCGAACGCATTCTTGACAAATTAAAAAGGACAGACTTAGCCAAAATCACACTTTCACTCTATTCTCTCAAACTTTTCTCCCAAAGTTTTCACTATCCGTTTGAGATCTCTCAAACAACTTCAGGTAAGACCTTGCTCATGAGTTTGGTTTTCAATTTCATGCATTTCAATTGAATACTTTTGAATTTTTTTTTGTTCTTTGTGTTCATCTATGGTAGTGTTCGGTTTGTGTTCATCAAATCACCGTTCGGACTGTGGTATATGTCATTCGGACGTTAATATTTTGTCCGGGCATTAATCTTTTGTTCAGATGGTAATTTTAAACGTTCGGATGTATTCTAAAAATAAACGTCGTCGTTTGAATGGCGTGTGAACGGTTTGTGCTTATGTTCGGACAGTTTTTGCTAGGTTGACCATGGATCACTAGGAGAGAAGTATCACTAATGTCCGGGGACAGACTTAGCGACCAGCTTGGGCAGATGCTTTTTTAGCCGAGCTGAGGGGGAGTCTTCGGGCGATAGTGGAGCTGACGCATTCATTGTGCATGGAGCTCCAATGCCGCTTGATTGGTTTGGAAAACAAATTTGATTTAATGGATAGGGCTCTGACGGAGGAGATGAATATTATGCAAAGGGAATTGTTCGCTGTGAGAGAACAATTGTCTCAGTTGTCCAAGTCTGTCCATACCATTCCGATACAACTCCAGACACTCATCAGACGTGTAGATAATATAGAGGAGCATTTGGCGCATGTTCGTGACGCCCTTGGACAAGATCTGGACGAGCCATCTCGTGATTCGGAGTAGTTTCATGTTTATGTTTTATTCGCTATTATATATTAACTTATCCTTAGAAGGATCGTCTTCGCCTTGTACTACACATTATGATCGTGTTTTTCGTTTGGTATTTAAATTATGTTTGATATTCCATATTAATTATTTTTTTCATTAGTTTAATTTTACTAAAATTTAAACGGATGATTAGTATATTTAAAAGAGTTACTAGTACAAGTGCTATGTTAACGGAACGGTTACTGCAATTACAATTAAATAGGTGATTAGTCGCCATGGAATTAATGTAATAATGATTTTAATTTAAATAGTTGATTAGTTATAATTATATTTTGTTAGTGAAATGATTTAAATAAATTAAATTTACTGAAGTAAATTAAACCGTGTGAAATGAAAATGAAAAAAAAATGTGGCACACGTCCGATGTTTCGAAACACTGTCCGGACGTGTATGAGTGTACGATATGGTTTGAACGGACATGATAAGAGTCCGGATGTATTTTGTAACCGTCGCATGGCTTACACGTGTTTACGTTATATGTAGGTTGACAACAGCTATCACCGTTCGAACCCTATTCATAACGTTCGGACGTGTCATAACGTTTATTCAGCCAAACGTATGCTTCCACATTGTGCGAAGACAGGGAAAAACCGTCAAAACTTACCATAATCATCTGGAGTAATTAATTTTTCAAACCGTTTTAAACGGTTTAAATTTTGGCATTTAATGCGGAGGACTCTCATTAGGCCACGTGTGCTGATAAGTTTATGGAAGTTTTGTTCAAGATTAGACGCCGTCGTTTGGTAGTTGCTAAAGCGGTGTCGTCAGCTATAAGTTTCCTTGCAGACGGTATGAAAATTTAGGCTGCATGTTTTTCCCTTGTAAACTTTTACACATATGCGTCCGAACGATATTATGTGCGTCCGAACGATTATATTCATTTGAAAGACGGGAAATCATGGACAGTATAGCGAAAACGGTCAAAACTTTGAAATTTGAGAGATTTGAGGAAGAGGAGAAGAGGGGAGCTTATTTAAGACGTCCATCTCATTTACAAGGGTGTGAAAGGAGCAACCTATTTGGGATTTCGGATTGGATTGCATTTAAGGTTATGGGTTTTAATTTTTTTTTTTTTATTTTAGGATGAGAATCATGGATTTTAGGATATCAAAGTATGTGCTTTCTAAATTTTAGGGTCTAAAATGATCGAAATTTAGTTTGGAGTTGGTTGTGACATGTTTATATTGAAATATTTGTCATTTGGGTTGATTTTGCATGAATTTGGGTTGAAAATATCATCTGTTCGTCGAAGAACAGTGTTGTTTGACAATCGCAGTCCGGATGGTTTATGTATTGTCCAGAATAACTTATCCGTCCGGATGCTTTCCAAAATAGGTCTGAACGCTTATATTTTATGTTCAGACGGTTAATAGCGTCCAAACGGTTTTTGCTGTGATGTTCATGCATTCATTTAGTAGCCTTAGCCCTGGTTTAAGAATTACATTGAGTTCGGATAACGCACTCAGTGTAATTCTTGAATTGTCCACGTTATGGACAGTTTGAGTTTACAATACGCGTAATATGCGTAATTGTATCTGATATTGTGACATATGTGTTTAGGAATTTCGATGCAAATCTCCTTTTGTCTTCCGATACACATTCAGCATTGAGCTTGCACACTTGCCTTCAATGGTGGGTGTTTATGCTCAATGTTGTAGGCGTGTATCTAGGGACTGAAGGGAAATACTGTCAAAATTTCTAAAGCATCGGTCACAATAGTCGGGTCAATTACGTGCAGTACGTGATATTGTAAACTTCAATGGGATAGGACCTATCACTTGAAGAAATGTAGTTGAGTGTGAATGTCATCATTGTTTGCATTATTGTTTGTATTTTCGTCTTTGAAGGAACAGTATCGATAAAAGCTAGATTTATGAGGCTGATAGACTCAAAAGTGTAAAGTATAGTGATGATGTTCAGGATTTTATGAGTATTGCTCGTAGTTATGCAGATAGTCGTGGACTGATAAGATGTCCATGTAAGAGATGTAAGAATGTGTTGTTCCAAACGTGTAGACGAGATTGGGGATCATTTATTCATAATTGGGTTTGACTAGAGTTACAATCATTGGTATTTCACGAAGAGTCAATTTCAAAATTCTAACTTGGTAGTGACTTAGAACCTAGGACTCTGGAAACCTAGAAGTTGGAGGATGATCTGGTGATTAGGTAGTTCCGTGTATACAAGTTAAGATGAGGATCCACAAGCTTAGTAACCAATTTGAAGTAGAAGGGTGAATCGTTCTTGAAGATTGTAGTGATTTGAAGAATATGACGAGGACTAAAGTAACTTTATCGACTTTGATATTCATTTTGAGAACTTCATTGTTTTTTTTTCTCTAATATTGATTTATTTGGTATTTGTGGGTCCTTCACTTATGGATAGGAACGAATTACCGTCCCCTGCCACAGCCAGTCCAGTAGGCACCCAAAGTAGTTGTGCGTGTAGTATCTTACCCTGATGATGCTTAACTGAATTTTAAATTTATTGTTCTTCATTTGTTCCGGGATTGTTACTCAAGGGGCACATGAGCGAGAAAAGCACTGTAAAATGATCGAGACGGATAGCCGGTACGGCTCTGATGAACAGCGTGAAGTAGAAGGAACGATGATTCCTTGGAATCGTTCTTTGAAGATTGTAGTGATTATGAAGAATATGACCGAGGACTAAAGTAACTTTATCGTTTCAATTTACTTTGCATTTTTATTTTATATTCATTTTGAGTAACAAATTCATTGTTTTTTTTCTCTAATATTGATTTATTTGGTGAGCAGTGTCGGGTCCTTCACTTAGGATAGGAACGAATTACCGTCCCTACCACAGCCAGTCCAGTAGGCACCCAAAGTAGTTGTGCGTGTAATATCTTCCCCTGTCAATCTTGATTAAATATTATGACTTTTAAATTTCTATGCTTAACTGAATTTTAAATTTATTGTTCTTCATTTGCGGGATGGATTGCCTTACTCAAGGCTCGCACGGAGGAAAGCTGACTGTCCATATCCCTGATGGACGTACGGGTGGTGATGACAAGGCGTCCTCAATGCTCTCGAGTCATATTGGTGCGCTCATTCGACAACATGTCCCATTTGAGAGTAAGTGGAAGGAGGTCCCCGACGATTGTACGTAATGAACCGAGTGTTGGTATTCATTTTAATTGTTGAAACTTTTATACACTAACTGTTATATATGTTAAGGATGACTTCCAACTAGATTACGACCAAACCGAGGATCGCGTAACTGTGACGTCTACGATGAACACAGCGTACAGGACGCACAAAAATAGAATGTTCCAGCATTACTCGGTGTTCAATTCCAAAGAAGGGCGTTAGAACACCCGTATCCCGATATGAACAAGGAAGAATGGACTCGTGTCTGTGATTTATTCTCGAGCTCGAGAACAAGTTTTTTGGGTCCTGTCTGAACATTTATTTTATTTTATTAATATTGTGGTAACAACTGTAAATGTACAATGCAGAGGAGGAGTGCAATCAACAAGGAGAATAGAGCTAAGTGAAGATACACACATCGGGAGCGAGGTCTTTCCAACGCGCGAGAGCGTTGTTAGTAAGTAATAAATTTAAATTTTTTTTTATTATTATTATTTAAATAAATGACTTAGGTATTTTAATATGCATGTTCTATATTTCTTTTGTGTACAGAAGAATCCAGAACTGATGAGATTAGTCCTGCGTTGCTGTATAAAAAGACACATACTAATAAGGATGGCATGTGGACATCAGAAGATGCAGGAAAAATTTTTAAGTTATAACGTTAGATTTAATGATGCAATGTTTCATATGTGCTATTTTATCTTCTTTTTAATTTTGTAATGGATGCGCACACAGCAAAGTCGAGGGAAAGTTAGTCATACAGAAGTGGAGATTCGGTGTTGGGGACGAAAGCAGGTTACGTGCGAGGTTTAGGCCGTTCAGTACAGTCTGTTGGATCATCTTCATCAGCATCGTCCGTTGATTTGTCCCAGTGGTTAAAGGAGGCTAGATTATAGATTGAGGAGATGAGGCTAGACAGATTGGAATATGAAGTGCTTCTGTCAAGCGGTCAGATATGGAGCAGACGATGCGAGAGCATCTGTAGATGATGAGGAGCAGCAACGGAGAAAGATGAAGAGCTGATGCAAATGTTAGCAGAGAGCAATGGAAAAAAGACAAAGAGCACCGGAAAATGATGGAGGAGTAGCAAAGGACCTAGTGGAACAACAAAAACAAGGATGCAACTAATGGCGTAGCAGATGCGTGAGCAGCTAGTGGAGCAGATCAGACAGCTGCAATCTTGTTCAACACCCAAACGAAAATTTGGGTAGATTTTTATATTTTTACTACTTTGTTAGTACTTATGATTATGTATTTTATTTACTTTTAATTATGATTACATATTTATAGATATTTTATTATATTATGACATTGAATATATTTTTATTTATATTATTTGTAAATTATTTTTAAATTTTAATTAAATTAATTCAAATACAAAGAAAAACGTTCGAACGGTATAAAAGTCGTCGAATGGTTATTTGGCGTTGATAACGTGCGTATGCATAACTATCCGTCCGCACACATCGCGTTAAATTCCCCTTCCGCATGATTATTTTTGCGTGCACACGATCTTCTATTGCAAACGTGCGCACGATACAACGATACGTTCGAACGTGTTCAACTGAACAAAAACTTTATTCGTCATAATGAAACAACGGTGTTGACGTCTTTACAAAACGTCGGACTCCATTATACGTTCGGACGATTGTTGTATACAACGTGCGACAGATTTACATGAAAAATTATATCGTCACATTGGACGAAATGTTTGCATGAGCTGTCCGAACGTATGGAGAGAACATTCGCACAGCTCATGCGAACTGATGAATTGTACTGGGCATGACGATTTTCAATTTCGCCACTATGGCACAAAACCGTTCGGACGGTTTGTAAAACGTCCGAATGGTTTCGAGCGACAGAACACCAAAATCGTCACCCAAAACTTTGGCTGACGGGCTTTAGGTGACAAACCGAGTGACAACTTGTTTTGTCACCCAAAACATTAGCCGACAAAATTTGTAGTTTGGGTGACAAATTTGTTTGTCACCCAAAGTCTTTTTTCTTGTAGTGTTTGCACTCGTTTTTCCTCTTGATTTCAACATAACTAGACCAAAACAATGCAAGTTAAACATGTTTTGACAACGACACCATCTTAATCCATTCAGAGCCTTAGAAATTTAGAATTGTTAGAAGTTAGAATTAACAAGCCTTATTTGTATCCATCACGACTCAAATAATTACCACGCCCAGTGTGTTGGGTTGACAATTAGGTATGGCTGGCTTCTGATGAATTTGGCTGACAGCAGGCTAGGCATATGGCAAGTCTGGGGTTCGACCTGTTAATTGCGATTACAATGTAAATCTTCTCACAAACCTGAGACCCAGCTCTTGAATGATACTCACGATTGGCAATGATCATGTCTCGTTTAACAATGAGTGCGATGTGTGTCCCATAGATCATAGTACCTACATAAAAAGTTGTCGTATGGACCTGAAGGCATTGTCGTCAATATTTCAGGTGTACGTGATCCAACTTCTATCTAATTTTTTAGAAAAAGTTGGCAGAAATGCAATGTCAATCTCTTATAATTTTAGGCAAAAAGTATATTTATTCCTAATAATGTAGGAGATAATTAAGCGTTATTAACAAGAAAACCAATGCTTTAATAGACAATATTGAAGTCTAGAGATCATAAGATACAAATATCCACATACAATAGTAGCCACCTGAAATCCACTAAGAAGAAAACCTTACAAACAGTGATTGCAATCCCTGTTGCTGACTATGACTACACTGATGTAACAATTTAAGCGTCCCTGTTTAGATCCTCTCCATGCGGCATTCACCTCAGTCGTCCTCTATGGTTCTTCTTATGGATTCTCTACAAACAATCATGTTCTTTGATAACCATTCAACACTTTGAAGGCTTCACAAAGGTGATTGAATATGAGAAAAAAAAACTAATCAATTGAGGTTAAGAATCCTTGTGAGTTTTTCTCCATCAAATGGAGGCTTTAGGAACTCAAGAATAAACTCCCTAGGGTTTTTAGGGTGGCCTTCAATAACTTAGTGAAACTAGTGAGAGAGCCCTTAAGTTTTTCCATATATAGGGCTCTAAAAGTTAGGGTTTTTTTACAATGGTGAGATGTCGCATAACAAGTAGGGTTTTATTCAACTGTCGGATGTCACTTGAAAAACTTATTTAATCTCTTGAACACTTCAATCAAGCAAGTCTAACAAATTACAAATAATTTATGACATATTTTGACATGGAATTTTGCCAATGAAAAAAAGAGACTAACATATGGGATGTACTATATAAGCGTTGCATCATAATTGCTCTAGATAAGACGAGCATCTATCGCTTTGGTCACCTCAACAGCCAATTGCAACATAGCGTTTGGATCTAGAACATCCACCTCAGTTTCTCATATTCAAAGTTGTTGCGGACCAACCCCCCTTCACTCTTTGGCTTGGATTCAACAATGAATTTGACATTTTTGTACAGCTCTAGGAGTGGTCCTCCTATCAGCTTGAAAGTGATAGACAAGTTAACGTTGTCTACAACTTCAAGCACCTCCTTAGAGACGACAATTTTCCCATCTATGGTGCCAAGAAATAAAAAATCAGACATATAAATACCAATCCAATTAGAAATCTTAAATTTCGATTTGCCTTGTCGAGCAAATTGGTTAAAGAGGCCTTATGTGTTCTATTTGTTCCTAAGAGCACACATGTGTCTATAACATGTTCGAGAATTCATCAAATATAATCAAAACCAAATGGTTGTTGACTTACCCACGAGAAAATAGCAGCAAACGATAGAGCCTTCTTCTCCCCATTCTCCTTCTAGTAAATCAACTTTCTGTATAAACTGGGGGCAGATATTTGGTAGCTCCGGTGTACCTGTGGTGTTAACCTCATGAAACATATGGGCAGGAGCCTTGATCTCTACTTCAACCTCGAGCTTACCAAATAGTGACATTTTTGTTTTCTCTATTTGCCGGTAGTATTCCTGGTCAGGCTACGTACTCCGGCTCTCGCCTTATATAATGTTATTAATTGGTAAGGTATGTCAATTTGTTTAGGTGCTAAGCATTCATTATTTCTTGATTGGCTTATTTTGGGATGATGTGGCTTGATTCCATCCACCTAACTTTCGAATTAGGCTTTCCCAAAAAAAAAAAAAAGAATAGGGAAAGGGCCTAGGCCTTTCTTGGGCCAACAATTACCAATATTCTTCTCTTTTTGTCCTAAGCAAATAAATTTTATTCATCTAAATAAACTGTCCTCAAGGGGGTTCAAAAGCCTAGATTGGAGTTACAGAAAGTAATAAAGCTGCCTTAAGCGCTCTTGCTCCTTTTGCATGTGCTCCTCGTGCTCCACTCGCACACACTCGTGCTCCCTCTTCATGCGCTCCTCCTACATAAGTACCAAAACATGCAATATTATAATGATAAACGAAATGCTTAACCAAGAATACTATATTTACGAGTTTAATCATACCAACACTCGATCCATAATGTACTCCTTCACTTCTGTAGGAACATTAGCCCACTTGTTAATGGAGATTGGAATCAGCCCTCGGACCAATATTCCAATCTTCGTTGATAGGGTGGCAGGAGTAGAAGACACTCCTCCACGCTCTCCCTTCGAGATATGCACCGATAATTTTTTAGACCCGGACCCAAGACACTTCTCCATGCCGACCCCACGTGTTCTACCTCGCCCGAGCTTAGAAGCAAATGTCGCTACATAAAATGAAAATAATAAAGTTAATCGGTCATTTAACTTTACAAAATTAAAATATAACTTAAAATAATTCTTACATGCACAACTACCAAGAGAAGCTGGCGTGCCTTGACTCATGGCTTCATTCGGTCTCGGAGAAGTAGTGCTTGCAGTAGGACTCGGGATCAGACTCATACTAAGCGCAATAAGTGTACCATGCAACTGTCAAGAAGTAACTGAAAGAAATTCCTATCCATGCTTCATTTCACCATACAACCTGTGACATAACAAAACAAACAATAAAGATGTGGTAAAAGAGACAATAACAGTAAAAACAGTTCAGCAAACATCAATATTGCAAAGAAAATATACTTGAAAGAAATTATTAATCAGAATCTGATTCTAGCATGTTATCGCCTGACGCCTCATCCTCAGTAGAGTCGCTATCACTTTCAAACGAATCTTCATCCCCACTTTCCTTGCTATTTTCTCCAATTTTTGCTTAATCCCAGTACGAAACATCATTATTATCTATACGAATTTTCTTCCACTGATCAATTGCATCAAAAGGTTGGATAACGTTTGGGGCAATGCCATCCCTCCGTACCGGATAAAGGTTAAACTGTCGGAAGTGTATAAAAAAGTCAACGGCATTGTCTTCCTGATATGCTTCATTCGTGATGGTTGCTCTGATTTGATGTTTACATCAACTTAACTATCTGGATCCGGATTGGAAATGTCATATGTATTTCTATAAGACAACTTCTACACGACTCACCATGTAAGTCCATGCAGATTGTCAACTAGATAAAACACTTGACTTACTTGACTTGCCAAAATAAATTGATTTTCTGAGTACCACAATTGGGAAGTATTTACGGTCTTAAAGTTCTTGTTGATACGAATTCTACGGTTATCTCTGACGTCCCACCAATCACACTTAAACAAATATACTGTATTTCCCCGCAAGTATTGCATGGCATAAATGTCTACAAGTCTCCGTAAAATTTATTAATTTCTCTCATGTGATCCCGATACTACAATACACTATTCTGAGTTCTCCGTCGTTCTTCCTAATGTACTGTATGATATCTACATCCGCTCACAACATATATAGAATAACGCATCACTCATGTATCAGGCCCACGATCAATGAATACAATTCATCGACCGATGTACATGGATTTTGGAACGTAATTTTTGAACCTACAACAATATATTAGAAGGCATTAAAAACAAATACACGATATTAATTAGAATTCTTTGTCAACAACACTTACTCTCCCTAAGAACCAATCCGAAAATTGTTTCTTATGAAATGTATTGAAGTCGTACATGTGTTTACTGTAACGATAAAGTTAATCGGCGACTATATATTACAGAAAACCTATAACATTTTTTTTTACTTACTCTAAGTAATTGTTGATGCCTTTACAATTGTTCAGCACATACCACTGAGCTTTCTTGACTCTGTTCGGTCTATGTTATGCCCTTTTGCAGCCCCTATCAATCTAATTCTCTGAGTGAACACATCCAATGACCTTTCTGGTACCTCCATTTCGCCGTCAGAATCGTAGTTTCGATCTCTGTGATTAAACATTGTTTCAACCCCTTGGAGGTACTGGGAACAAAATGTCAAACACTCGTTCTCAATATAAACTTTTGCAATCAACCTTCTAGACGTGACATATTTTTCACATACCGCTTTGAGACACCCATTTGTACAGTCCAGCAAGCATTGCTTCGCGGTAAGTGGACACCAAATGCATCATTACCGTAAAAAAAAAGGGTGGAAAAATCATTTCCAACTTGCATAAAATTATCCGATATCTTCTGACATCCTCTGCAATACATAAATCTTCAACGTACGTGAGCACAACTCTCGAAAAAATAAATATAATTCAGTCACTGCTCCACCCACGTCTTCATTCAATAACCTTCTGATCATCACTGGAAGAAACCTTTGCAAGAACACATGACAATCATGACTTTTCATTCCAGACACCTTCAACTCATCAAGATTCACAACGTGAAAATCTCAGCAGCAAAACTATCGGTGAACCTCACGTCTTTTAACCACTCACAGGCCCCTCCTTCGCTCTTCCCGAGTTAAAGTATACGCCGCTTGAGGCATCAATTCAACCCGACCATCATACACCAAGTGCAAGTCTTTTTTAACCCTCATTTCAGCTAAATCTCTATGTGCACCCGCTGAATCTCTGGTCTTAAACTCGATATTCATCACCATCCCGATCACGTTGTCATATATGTGCATCATGTCCAAGTTATGTCGTAACCCTAACGTACTCCAATACGGCAGTTGGAAAAGAAGATCTTCTTCGTCCAATTCAAACGTTCTGAAGACTACTTCTTCTTTTCCCTATTCGTCCCTGATGTTTTACCAAAGATAGTCTCCCCGACATGTGTCAACCATTCCAGTATGTCCTCACAAGTTAACTCCCAGGGTGGAAGTCTTCGATTGCGCAAGTTATCTTCGAATTTCCATCGAGACACCCCACATATCGGACATCTATCTGACTCCCTATTTTCCTTCCAAAACAACACACAATCATTCTGACATGCATGGATTTATCATAACTAAACCCAAGACCCTTTTGCAATTGTTTCGCCTCGTAATACGTTCTCGACAACATCTCCCCCTTTGGCAATGCCTCCTTAATCAACTGTTAAACCATATCAAATGTCTTAACAGACAACTTAGTCTTCGACTTCACATGCAACAGCTGGACCGTAAATGAGAACTTACTAAACTTGATACATCCAGGATACAGTTCATATTCTACCTCTTCCCATAACTTATCAAATGGTGTCGAAGCCTTCGGTCTCGAAATGGGAGTTTCCCTAATATCAGGGTTCTCCGTTTCAACCTCTGCCGCCCACCTTCTAATCCGCATGAATATCGGTTAACATTTCCTCATCCCATCAGAGCTATCTCCCTCTAAATCCTCATCACTATGTGGTAAGCTCGCACTGGACTCTTGACTCAGATTTGAAGCAAGTTGAATACCCTCCCCATGAAACACCCATAACTTATAGCTCACATCAAACCCATTAAATGTATATATGATCTTCCATTTTATCCAACAGTTGAAATACTACATTTCTACATTTTCAACACGGAAATCTGATCTAACCCAGAGAATCTACACAACAAGCAGTCATACCGAGAAACCCACAGACTCCCTCCGTATACTTTTCACCAAATCGATTTTTATTGTATACCCAACTCTTATCCATCGCCGTCAATCTAAAATAACACATGACATTAAGTAACTCTAAAACACTCAATCATTGGAACTTGACTTTGTGCCCACTGATAGGTCTTATCCCATTCAAGATTGTGCATTCAAAGTTGAACGTTAGTTCGACTTGTGTCCATTCATACCTTAAAAAAATTCGATAGCATCTCCCCCAGTCCCCAAGTACACGCACCAACGTTGGGGGCAGACGTATACCCAATGCTAGTAGTATACTTTGAAGATAAAAGGTAGATAATACCAAACTTCCTCCAAGACTAGACAGGACACAAATACCGAACTCTTCCAACCACGAATACACAATCTCAAACTGTCATATTTTGGACAATTCAAAAGTTATTACACGATAAATGCATATTTATCGCGTCCTAACCCTTGAATGGGTCTAAGGGTACACATATTATATCCCAAAAATAAACCTTAATTAAACAAGTCAAAAACATCACAATATTCATCCTCCACACTTCTTAAGCTGCACAATTAAATTCCAGAACTCAAGCATTTCAATAATCAAACATGTAAACAGCTCAAATACTACACGTCAACAATAATAAAAAAAAACTCTTATAATCATCCTTCAGTGAGAAGATTTGAGAGCGATCCTCATCTTCTATGAATGATGATTTTATTGTCATCCTCATCCTCATCTTCGCTTATGGAAGATTTGAGAGTGATCCTCGTCTTCTTCTTGCTCTCATCTTCATTTTCGAGCATTTGGATCTCATGGGTCATGAGGGATCCGAGAAGCTCTTCTAGAGGTAGCTTGGTGAGATCTTTAGCCTCTTGAATCGTGGTCACCTTTGCTTCCCAAGACTTTGGTAGTGACCTAAGGATTTTTCTCACCAAATCCGAGTTAGTATAAGATTTACCAAGAGCATTTAAAGCATTTATAATGTTGTAAATCTAGTATACATGTCACTAATGGATTCTTCCGGTGTCATTTTAAATAACTCATAGTTATGGACAAACATACTAATTTTGGACTCTTTGACTTGGTTTGTCCCTTCATGTGTAATCTCTAAAGCATGCCAAATTTCCTTAGCATTTGTGCAAGAAGATATTCTATTAAACTCTCCTCTATCTAAAGCACAATATAATATGTTCATAGCTCTTGCATCTAGAGAGATTTTCTTTTTGTCTAGGTCACTATATTCATTTTCGTTTTTGAGGGTTTCAACCTCTCCAACTTTCTTTGTGGGAATATGTGGACCATTCAATATGCATAACCATAAATCATAATCAATAGATTGAAAATAAATACTCATCCTAACTTTCCAATATGCATAATCACTACCATTAAAGAATGGTGGTCTAAGTGTGGAAAGTCCTTCAACTTGAGTGTTGAAGCTTGAAGTTGCCATTCTAACTCAAGATTGTTAAATCTTGTATAACGAGCACCAAGCTCTGATACCAATTGTAAGTCCTAGGATTAAGGCAACCCAAGAGGGGGGTGAATTGGGTTTCAAACTTTTTCGCTTTTAACCCCAAAACCGTGTTTGCAAAGTAAAGTCTAATTTAGCACAAGTATATAGATGCAACAAGTAAATAAGTGCTAAATGTAAAAGTAGGGATAGAGAAGCAAACACGTGATTTTTAGGTGGTTCGGCAAACCTGCCTACATCCACCCCTCAAGCTCCTTTACCGAGCCTTGAGGTTTTTCCACTATCTTCAAATAGTGTACACTCTAGCTTCCGGGTGCTAGAGAACCGTACAAGTGTTTTCCGGGCTTAACACTCAAACCCACCCAAGTGGTTTTTCGGGCTCACCACTCACAACCCAACCAAGCTTGAGATATACCCTCTCTAAGCTTCTTCTTTAGTGAACAACCTCACTAAAAGAATCACTCTTTTGGATAGGAAGATTACAAGAATAAACTCTCTCAAAGAGTGGATATGAAATTGGAAACTCTATCTCTTGATTCACACAAAGACAAGGATATGAAAGTGTGTTTTGTGTGAATGATATGAGAAATATAGAATATGAAGGTTTGGAATATTTCTCAAGTGATCTAAATGATATGTGGTCGTTGTGTATTTATTTTGGACGTTATGAAGGTGTATTTATAGGCCACATATGAAAACTAGCCGTTTATAGCCGTTGGGAGTCGTCTGTTAAAACGAGTCGGTCAACCGCTTCAAGTTACCGTTACTCAACGGTCATAATGTCAGAAGCTCAACGGATCTATTTCAAAATCAACCGGTCGACCGCTATACCAAGCGGTCGAATACCGGTCGACCGCTTCACCAGCCGGTCGACCTCCTCAACTTAAGCACATGATCCGTTCAATTAAAACCACGTTTTTGACCTATTTGAAACACCCAATTTTAAAGACTTACTTCCCATAAGTATAAGAAAGGTTTGGGAGTTTGATTGGGGTGTTTTGAAACCTTTAAAAACATTTTAATCTTTCAAACAAAGGTAAAACGGTTTATGCACGTTTTGAAAGATATGCAAGTGTGATTCATAATCCTTGTCAAAAGTGAAACTAAGAGTTACAAGGTTTATACCCTAAGGTTTGAAACTTCACTTTTGAGCTCCTTGCATCTTCTTGATCTTCTTTCTTCAAGTCTTTGGCTCTTTCATCAAAACGTCTTTGTCTTTGAAGATGTCCGTTTTATAAACTTGATCCATTTATTGAAATCATCAAAATCTCGATTGTGTACAAAAGCCAACAGACCGATCAATCGTCTGTTAGATGGAGGTTTGACGATCGATCCTAATAAGCACTAATCATCACAAATCGTATCCATACTACCCACAAATACCCAAATAAAAAAATCACCAAATAACCAACAAAATCATTCATAAATTGTAGTATAGGTCAAGTATATTCCCTCTTGCACGAAATTAACACCCAAACGAACTAAATCCTCACCAAAATCCCACAAATTTCGCTCAAAATTTTCAATATTCACCCGGTTAAAAAACTAATGAATTTTACCATGGCTTACTCTTAAGCTATTCTAAACACTCTCCCAACCAAAAGGACGTTGTTTGGGCTAAGTTTTAGTGGGAATAGCTCCTTGTGGCAAGCCTTCGGTCTTCTCTTTGCCGTGGGTGTGTTTTTGCACTTCACCCACAGCCGCAGAACATTCTGGCATTTCAAGCTCGATAAACACCGATCGCCGATCGATCGCCTTGTTAGCTTTAAAATTTGCGCTAAATTTTTCGATGGATCGATCTTCATAAATGTAACGATCGATCGGTAAGTAAATGTAAAACGACAACGAATGGAGGCCATCGATAGTCAGATTTCAACGATTGAATGGTCTGAAATGCTTAAACGACACCGTCTTTTGATGATCGATCCGTAACTAACCAATCGATCGGTGAACCTAAGTAATAAAAAAATGATTTTTCACTAGACAATGACTTAATTATTAAAATTATTTTACATATAATATCATATTAATACATACCTCATACAAATAACTTTTAATCATGTGCTAAATAAGCATTATATCACTGGCTTATGATATCTTAATACATTGATCACACTAACTTTACAAAATGTTTATATGATGTAACATGTACAACTTATACATGCTTTCCTAAATTCCAATTATTTGTTCTTGATATGTTTTTATGTAATCTAAATATATCCTAACATACTTTGTTAATATATATTATATGTTTCAAAACATTTAAAGTTACATTATTCAATCACCAATTATTAAAATCAAAAATTGCCCTCTAATCGATTGCCTCATACACCGATCGATCGTTCTTTTCTATTAAAATGACGCCGTGCTAGACGATCGATCACTTAGTATAATGGAAACGATGACGCATAACTTTGATCGATCATTATGCCACGAACGATCAATCGGTTGGAATAAAATAAAACGACGACGCATAAGTTAGATTGATCGTCATGTCAAGTACCAATCGAGCGACTAGCCAAATTAAAATGACGCCGTCCTTTGTGATCGATCGTTAGTTTGCAATGATCAATCGGTTTTGTGTATCTAAACGACACCGTCACACAAAAACGACGACGTATAACGACGACCAATCGGTGAGGAATGTACCGATCGATCGTCTCAGATAAAACAAAACGACATCATATTTTTATATCGATTAGTGATAATTGATGACCGATCAGTTTTGTGAATCTAAACAACACCATCCAACATAGATCAATTGGTCCATCACTGATCGATCGGTGATCCTAATTATTAAAAAAATGATTTTGCTTTATTACGAATTTTATCCATCACTATTATTTTCTTACATACATATGTATTACTTAAATTTTATTTAAATACGTATTTTATTTACCTGTTAACTTTGCAATTTTTGTTAACCAAAGGGTATTTTGGTGAAATTAGATATATAATTTTGAAGAAAAAAATAAAAACAAAAAAATCATAAAACTATAATCAAAGTCACTATTTATCCTTAAATAAACAGATGTCCCAAATACATAAATAGAAACCCAAATCTAAATAAAGATACATGTCTGAAAAATATAAATAAAAGAACAAATCCAAATACATGTCCAAAATAGATAGTAAAAATGATAAAAATGTCTATGACTCTTGAACAGCATCATGGAAGTCGCCACGTCATCTGGAATATCTCCCGAAATCTTCTTTGGATGTACTTCTGTCTTGAACTCATCCAGGGTCTTCTTCAATTCTTCCAAATGTTTGTCGACTTCACTCATATGAGCCACGACAATCTTGTTGCGCAGGTATGTAGTAGTCCACTCCCCATCAAAGTCCTTTCGGAGCTAATCAATGTCTTCCCAGAGCCATTGGATCTCTCGCTCCAATTTCTCCATATGCTCATCAAGAGCATGTAGAATGGCCTTCACAGTCGCTCCGTGACGGCTGTCGAGGTTCGCAAAGAGTTGGGCCACCCCGGGAGAAGGCACTGCAAGCGCTCCTGTCTAGAGAGGTGCCTCTGATTAGGATGGTCCGCCGTTGGTCAATAGCCATGTTGTTGTATCTCGGCTACTCTTGCTATTGCTCTATGAGGGAACCGTCGAGTCAAGACCCCCTTATGCCCCCTGCTCCTAGACACTGTGACCTTGTTCAATGCGCTCATGACCACTTTACGAGTCTCTCCGTCACCGATAATGACACCCCGAGAAATGAGGAACTGAGTCAAAAATATGCCGTATGGGAGGCTATAATCCTTAAGTCCCCAAGCCTCATCCATAATCAGCTCGAACATGTATAGCGGAAAATTATTTGCGTCTGCTGACCAAGCAAGAGCATGCACTGAGCTCTACTAAACGGGCACTCAGTGGAATGAGATCTGCCATCGATGTTCAGCATCCAAATAAGGTCCACCATTTGCCAAAAGATGCTTAACTCACTCTGCTTCATTATGCTACCAACAACTACAAACGTCTTCCCGGTCATAAGACTTCATAGGTCCTGCTCTGATGTTCTCTGCTCATCTGCCAGGGATTTCTCCAGGAAGTATGGGGTCTTGATCCTAGGGCAGGGTAAAAAATCAGCAATGACATCTGCCGTGAATGTGAACTGCACTTGGCGCACTTCTAGCTATAGCTCCAGTGCTCTATTTGCCAAGACAAGTGCACACAAGAAATCGTACACGAGGGTGTCGACAAAAAAACCCTCTGTCCATGAGTGTTGATGCAGGAATCCCTGGTACTCAAAGAGCTAGAAGATGGTATGGTCCTCGTACAAAAACTCTTCAAAATCCGCCAGTGTCACTAGACGCTCTTTGGCGAATGACCACCCTCAAATACTCCATCCGCCTCTCCAAGGTCATCATCGAAGGAGCCGGCACTTGCTCTTAGGACGACGATCCGGCCCCGGTCCTTGAAGTGCGCGCACGCTTAGCTCCTGACATTTTAGGTACGCTGCAACAATTGTATATAAATATGTCCTAATTAATAATCACAATAACGTAAATAAAATATTAAATAATTAAGATGCAATAAAGTGGCGATCCATCGCCAATACCAGCGATCGATCACTTAGCAAATCAACGATTGATTGCCTAAATCACACAGATTGATTACCTACTCAAAACTGTGCATTTGGATACATATCGACCAATCTGTGAAACGAGGGAGTGATCACTCAATATTACGATCGATCCGTAAAGTATACCGTTCGAACACTGTATATAAAACGATGCATCTTATTGTACCGACGATCGATCACCATTCGGACGATTGTTCGCTACTTAGTGAAAACGATGCATTTCAGATGAAATATATCGATCGATCGCTCAATGTATGAGTGATGGAGCAGGCACGACAGTTAAAATGCAAAATATTAGGGACCGAGCGAAAACGCAAAATATTATCGGTCCCACATGCGATCCATCGTCTTAGAATCTAAACACACAATTTTGGTTGCCTATCGATCGCACACAACAATCGATCATTGAAATGAAACGACGGATCGCCATTTCTCAACAACTACCTACTGATAGATCGCCTTGAACAGGGGATCGATCAGCATCGGGACCATGGAAAAAAAACTCAATTCCTATCATAACCCAAAACACACCCAAAATCACCCTATATTGATCCCTAAACAATCCTAAACTCCTAAAACATACATTAACACTAAAAAAACTACATTTTTACGGACCTAAATGGATCATATAGCAAATTTAAAAATTAGGCTAAAATATTACTCGTGCCCCTGTGGTGTAGACTTTTCCTGAATATGCCCCTAGGGTTCATTTTGTTGTCCCGCTGCACCTGTGGTGATGTACATTTTTTAAAAATACCCTCCGTCCATAATCTGTCTACAAACTCACAGAATTTACTGAGTTTTCAAAACTATCCATGTCATGGCCAATAGAAAGGACATGTGTCCAATTTGCTGAGCCATACATTCCACCCTGTCAACACATTAACCCATGCCGAAAATGCCCCTGCCAAGTCATTAAAAAAATTAGCGACAGATCCGTACAGTCCACCATCCACTGTCAGCTTCCTCTCTCTTTGATCTTCATTTCTCTCTCCTACACCAGTCATTCTTTTCTTGCTTCACCCGTTAGTGCATGTTGTGGCACTCTTTGCAAATTTCTGCGACCCCATTTGTACCCGATGTTGTCTTCTCACTTTCTAACCGCTCTATCATGCCCTGATCTGCTTGGATTTGTTCTTGTTTTGATGAAAAAACAAGACTCATTTGCGTTTATTAGCTGTGATTCTAAACTTCATTCACTTTCAGATCAGGGTCTTTGTAAATCTGTATGCTTTTCGATTTTCTTTTTGCCTTTTGCTCTTTTATGGGTTTGGTATTCTTTGCTTTAATGTCTTTATTACTTTTGGATGTGCATTTGTGGCAAATTTATGGTAGAGAAAAGGTTCTTTCTTTTTGAACAGTTGGTGTTATTCCTTTGAATTTTGGGGTACATGAATGCCAAGGTTGTCAAACGCGGTTCAGTTGTGTGAAAAATTGTGTCAATGTGGTATGATTTCTTTAGTGTGGATGGAAGTATATGAGTCAGAGCAAGCATTGCGAAAGCACACGGCGGTGGAGACCAGCGTCTCGATTCTCAAAGCCTCCTGACAGAGAAATTTTTACGTAACATTTTTCCTGGAAGTTGAATCTAGCCAGCCCATCACCTAGATGTCGATGGGGGCTTTGATGGGGATCGAAGGTTCGACTGAGTTGGGGATCAAAGAGGACATTTGTGATTTGGGGAAGACATAGACGTGGTAGGGACATTTTTGACATGAAAAATTTGTTGACAACGTGGATTGTACGAAAACCACGGGGACATTAACCCAGTTAGTAAATTGGACACGTGCTCTGTTCTATTGGCCATGACGTGGATATTTTTGACAGTTCAACAAATACTGTTTGTTTGTAGATGGATTATGGACTGCGGGGTATTTTTGGGAAAGGTACATCACCATAGGGGCAGCGGGATAACAAAATGTACCTGCACCCTCAGATACGGCTTATTAATGTCCATTGGATCTACTCTGTTAATCACCCCTAACTTACTTCCTATCAACACTACATTTTCTTCATCCAGCCTCTCCAAAGGAAGCCCATGGATCTAAACCCAAAATTGAGCATGAGATACCTCATTAATCGTCTCCCCTCTCTTCCAATCTCTAAGAATCATCAAGTATCCCTTAAAGTTCCAGGGAGCTAACTGCAATACCCGATTCTTCTCCTCCAAGGTTCGAAAACAAAATAGAAATCGGTTCGAACCAGCGTCTTCAATTCGAAGGTTGGGGGCAAACCTCCATCCAACCCTGATAATAGGAAATATGACAGGTTTCGGGAATATCTTCCGAACAGCGAGTCGTCCAATCAGAGTGAGGCCTTCAAAATCTTGCACCCTAGCCGTATTTACTTTCATCATACCAGACACACCCTCCCATGAAAGGTTTTTCGTACGTTCCATTAGTTCTTCCAGCACATTCATCGGTTTCTTCGAGTCACCCATACCTTGTGCTAAGGACAGAATCTCTTTCCACTCTCGTAAACCCCACCCCTAAAGTATGAGGCAGCAGCCAAAGTAAGGACTCACAAAAATAAGAAGATCAAAGATAGTAAAACAAAAACCAAAAGGCCATACGAACAGACTTTCTAAGAAAAAGACAATTTCCATGTTAGTGGCAAAGAAAAGCCGTAGCAGAAAGGACGTAGTGGAAGAGAGCAAAATGATAAAACGCGAATTGTACCACCGAAAAGGAACTGACCCAGCCATAAAGAGAGTGAGAGGAAAAGAATCAGAGGACAAGTATCCTAGGTCATCATCAGAGAGAGAAATGGACAAGAAAGGACTTGGCATGGTGAACAGAGAGTCAGAGACAAAGGGTATTAGAGGGAGCATTGCGCTCAGAGGCTCCAGAGAGAGGGTTTTGGATGCAATTCTTTCAAGCAATTAATTAAAGAGAAAAGCTACTACATATTCACCTATATCTAGATGTACGGCTTAGGGGGGGGGGGACCTTTTTTTCTAGAAAACTTCATATTCTCTCTACTTGTTTGCCGTGTGGCTTGTTCCCATCAATCACTACAAGAAAAAATACTTTGGGTGACAAAGAAATTTGTCACCCAAAGTACTAATTTCGTCAGCTAAGGTTTTGGGTGACAAAACCGAGTTGTCACCCGATTTGTCACCTAAAGCCCGTCAGCCAATGTTTTAGGTGACGATTTTTGCATTCTGTCACTCGAAACCCTTCGGACGGTTAATAAAAACGTCTGAACGGTTTGGTGCCATACTGGCGAAATTGAAAATCATGCCCAGTACAGTCCATCAGTTCGCATGAGCTGTGCGAACGTTCTCTCTATACGTTCGCACAGCTCATACGAATGGTTAGTCCAATGTGACGAAATACATTTTATCACTGAATAAACGTCTGCACCGTTGTATAACAACGTCCGAACGATAATGTAAATATGTGTGGACGCATTTGTGAAGACGTCCGCACCGTTGTTTCATTATGACGAAATATTTTTTGTCAGCTTCAAACACCGTTCGAACTTTTACAAAAAAGTTCGGACGCATTTTCCGCAGAACATGTTGGAACGCGTTTTATTACCGTGCGAATGGTTTCCTAATAAAAACCGTGTGCATGCTAGAAATATCGTTTAGACGGAGTAAGGGTTCGAACTTGTTTTGTAAGCGTTCGCACGTTACAACGTTCGAACGACTTTTGTTAGCGTTCGAACCATTTTCCACGTTTGAATTAATTTAATTAAAATTTTAACAATAATTTACAAATAATATAAATAAAAATATTTCAATAAATATAGTATAATAAAATATCTACAAATATGTAATCGTCATTAAAAGTAAATAAAATGCATAATCAATAAGTACTGACAAAGTAGTGAAAATACATAAATCTACCCAAATTTTCGTTTGGGTGTCATATGAGATTGCAACTGTCTAATCTGCTCCATCAGCTGCTCACGCATCTGCTACGCCATTAGTTGCATCCTCCGTTCTTGTTGTTCCACTAGGTTCCTTTGTTGTTCCTGCATCATCTTCTGATGCACTTCGTTTTTTTCCGTTGTTGCTCCGCCATCATCTGCATAAGCTCTTCGTCTTTCTTCCATTGCTGCTCCTCTATCATCTGTAGATGCTCTCACATCGTCTGCTCCATATCTGACCGCTTGACCAGAAGCGCTTCATATTCCATCTGTCTAGCCCTCATCTCCTCAATCTCTAATCTGGCCTCCTCCAATCTCAGGACAAATCAACGGACGCTGCTGATGAAGATGATCCAACAGACCATACTGAACGGCCTAAACCTCGCACGTAACCCGCTTTCGTCCCCAACACCTCAGCGAAAATCTCCACTTCGGTGTATGACTTTCCCTCTGACTCGTGCTGCAACTGTAACGCCTCCATTTTTTCCTACAAAATTAAAAAAGAAGATAAAATTAACATATATGAAACATAAACGCATACGAATGCATCATTAAATCTAACGTTACAACTTACAAAATTTTTCCATGCATCTTCTGATGTCCACATGCCATCCTTATTAGTATGTGTTTTTTATACAGCAACGCAGGACTAATCATCAGTTTCTGGATTTTTCTGTACATCAAAAGAAATATAGAACGTGCATATTAAAATACCTAAGTCATTTATTTAAATAATAAAAATTTAAATTTATTACTTACTAACAACGCTCTCGCGCGTTGGAAAGACCTCGCTCCAGATGTGTGTACAATCTTCAGCTTAGCTCTATTCTCCTTGTTGATTGCACTCCTCCTCTGCATTGTACATTTACAGTTGTTACCACAATTAATAAAAATAAAATAAATGTTCAGGACGAATAAAAATGTTTAACCTGAAATTCCTCACTCGAGAATAAATCACAGACACGAGTCCATTCTTCCTTGTTCATATCGGGATACGGGTGTTCTAACGCCTCTTCTTTGGAATTGAACACCGAATAATGCTGGAACATTCTATTTTTGTGCGTCCTGTATGCTGTGTTCATCGTAGACGTCACAGTTACGCGATCCTCGGTTCGGTCGTAATCTAGTTGGAAGTCATCCTTAACATATATAATAGTTAATACGTATAAAAGTTTCAACAATTAAAATTTAATGAATTATACTTACCAACACTCGGTTCATCACGTACGATTTAACCTCGTCGGGGACCTCCTTCCACTTACTCGTCTCAAATGGGACATGTTGTCGAACGAGCGCACCAATATGACTCGAGAGCATTGAGGACGCCTTGTCATCACCACCCGTACGTCCATCAGGGATATGGACAGTCAGCTTTCCTCCGGTGCGAGCCTTGAGTAAGGCAATCCCACGCGTACTACCTCGAACGTGTCTGATTCCGGACGTCGCTACAAATGAAGAACAATAAAATTCAGTTAAGCATAGAAATTTAAAAGTCATAATATTTAATCAAGATTGACGGGGTAAGATACTTACACGCACAACTACTTTGGGTGCCTACTGGACTGGCTGTGGTAGGGGACGGTAATTCATTCCTATCCCTAAAGTGAAGGACCCAACACTGCTAGTTTACCAGGACTACTCTCAGCACGAACTGAGGAATCGCATCGAAGGCGTTTCCTCCCGCTGGCATGACGTCGTCCTGTGACCAAATAAATCAATATTAGAGAAAAAAAAACAATGAATTATACCAAAAAAAAGTAAATTGAAACGATAAAGTTACTTTAGTCCTCGGAGTCATATTCTTCAGAATCACTACAATCTTCACTGAACGATTCTGAGGAATCATCGCTTCCTTCTACTTCACGTTGTTGGAACACCATCATCGGTTACCCGCACATAAGCTCGATGTCATTTCTAGTCAATGGGATCATGTCAAATGAGCTAAAGTCCACAAAAAGCTCAATAGACTCATTCTCCTGGTATGCTTCACGGTTCGACGGTCCTTCTCCATCTTCACTAACTTCCTCCTCAATAGGTGGAATATCATACGTGTTTCTAGGGGTAATCTTTTGAACAATCTTCCAGTGACCGCCCAACTTCATATCATCGATATAAAACACTTGATTCCCCTGAGAAGCTAGCACAAACGGGTCGTCTTTGTACCACTTTCGGGATGTGTTAATACTAACAAACCGACCACTTTTATCAAGACCTAAGTTTTGTACTCAAGTCAAACCAGTCACATTAGTAAATAAACTAAATTCCCCGCAAATAACGCAACGCGTAAATATCCATGACCTGGCCATAAAAATCAACATCTTCCCCATCATGGTCCCCCGGAACAACCACACCACTATTCTGAGTGTTACGAAACTGTTCACGAAAGACCGTGTGAAACCTAACTCCATTCACTACACACCCAGAATAACAAAGTGCCCGTTGATCCGGACCGGATGCTAATGCATACAAATCATCCGACACCGAGCTGGATTTTCATTGCGCATAGTTTGAATCTAAAATAGTAAACACGTGTTAAGTTTGAAAAAAAAAATAATCAATTAAAATTAAACATATAATAGAGAAAATTAAAAAATACGATTTCTAAACATAACGGAAATCCTTCTTCGTGCCTCCTATCAACATTTATTGGTGATTGTCTCCTCATCTCTTCCAAGTGCTCGCTATAAAGAAATAAGATATTTTATAATAAATTAAAATATAATGAACTGATAAGTGATTAAATGAGCAAATATTCTTATAAGCGCTTACTCTATATGTTGGCTGATTTCTGAACAGTTGTTGAGTACATACCACTGCGCTTTTGTAAATTCCTTTCTATTCGAATACTTTGAGTAAACACAAAAAAACGACAACTTCGATCATCCATGTCGGCATAATTCTGGTCTTTTCTATTAAATCTTGTCTCAACCGTACCAAGATACATTGAGCAAAAAGTTAGACATTCATTTAACATAATTCTCTATGGAGCCCTCACACCGTGCCTTAATGAAACGCTTCCCCATATACCTCTCCATTGGATACATCCACGAAATTGAATGGACCCCCAAGTTTCACCTCCTGAGGTAAATGAAGCTAAATGAACCATAATAGTAAAAAATGATGGAGGGAAAAATGTTCCAACTTGCAAAGAATCATTATGATGTCCTTCTCTAACTGGTCCACAACGTCTAAACGTATTGTTCTTGAGCACAAGTCTCTGAAGAATAAGCTCAACTCAGTCAATTGTACATACTTCGTTTCCTAACAACCGTGTATCATTGCCGGTAACAGTCGCTGCAACAAGACGTGTGAGTCGTGACTCTTCATACCCATTATCTTCCCTTTTTTTATATTCACGCACCGGGATATGTTAGAGGCGTATCCATCCAGAAACTTGACACCCTTCAGCCATTCACAACACTTCTTACGTTCATCCTTTGTTAAAGTAAATAATGCTGGAGGCATCACCTCCTGCTGACTCTGAACCTGCAAATGCAAATCTTTTTTAATGCCCATTAATGCCAAGTCTCTCCGAGCACTAGCATTGTCCTTCGTCTTACCATCGACGTTCATCAAAGTTCCCAACACATTGTCACAAATATTCTTCTCTATGTGCATGACGTCCAAATTATGTCGAAGTTTCAAATCTGACCAGTACGGCAACTCAAAGAATATGCTGCGCTTCGTCCAACTTAACTCATTCTCAGCCCGTTTTCTCTTCTTCTGAGTCTTCCCAAACGAACATAACAGTACCGATTCAAGTTGTTGAAGTATCTCCTCTCCAGTGACTTCTTCAGGCGCTGCTCTAAACTCTTTTTTCCCATCAAATATGTCGACATCATGCCTCCACCCATGCGTCGCGGGCAAATACAGATGATGTCCCAAAAAATAATGTTTGCCCCCATGTTTCAACCAAAACGACATTGTGTTCGCATTGCAATTAGGGCATGCTAACCGTCCTTTCGTACTCCAACCCGAGAGATTACCATAAGCCGAAAAATCATTTATTGTCCAAAGCAAAGCAGCATGTAACTTGAATGAACTTGACACGGCCGCGTCGTACGTCTGCACTCCATTTTCCCACAAGTCCTTCAACTCATCTATTAATGGCTGCAAGTAGACATCGATATCATTCCCAAGACTTCTTGGACCGGAATAAGCAACGACAGCATGAAACTTGAATCCTTCATACATTTCCATGGCGGCAAATTGTATGGAATTAGTACCACTGGCCATATACTATACGATAAGCTCATGTTGCCAAACGGATTGAACCCATCAGATGCCAAACCCACCGGACTTCTTACGAGATTCCCGACCAAACCATTCATATATCGAGGTCTTTCCATACCCCAGAGTCTGCAGGATGCCTCATCACCCCATCTACAATCACACGCTTCTCTTGGTGCCATCGCATATCCGTTGCCGTTTGCCTTGACAGAAACAATCTCTGCAACCTCGGTTTCAAGGGAAAATGCGCAGCACTTTTTGAGGAACTTTGATTGGGTATTCTGACTGTACTTCCACCTCGATGCCCCACACACTGGACACTCTTGTAACTCACTGTACTCCTTCCAAAACTCACAGTCATTTAAGCACGCATGTATGTTATCGTAGCTAAAGCTAAATTCTTTCTTAACTTTTTCGCCTCATAATAAGATTTAGGAAGTGTCTCCCCCTCCGGCAGCGCATCTTTTATTAAACCCAACACATCTTCAAATGCTTTACAATCAAATTATTCTTTGACTTCACATGAAGTAACCTAACAACGAAAAACAACTTCGAGTACTTCTTACACCCGGGATACAACTCTCTCAGCATCCGCCCATAACTTGGTATACTCAAAAAATCCCGACTTGACTGTTTCAGACCTAGCATATTTTCACCAGCGTTCTCATCAACCCCTGCTCCCGCCTCAAAATCTTCTAACATGTCTCTCATATCATCATTTATGTTTCCCCAAAGTCTTCACTACTAGGTTCAGGTTCTAAAGTCACTAGCCGGTTAGAAACTTCTGAAATTGACTCTCCGTGAAATACCCAATGAGTGTAACTCTGGTCAAACCCAATTATGAATAAATCATCCTCCATCTAGTCCACACATTGGAACAACACATTTTTACATCTAGTCCTCAATGTCCGTCTCCCGTAAAACGGCACAATTAAACTCCCGCACTAGGTTTCTTTGATGCATACCCGATCCTATGGATCAACGGAAGCCAACCTATCTCCTCCACCACCTCCGGAAGCGTCTGGTCCTCAAAAGTTAGGTCATAGAAATCCGCCAACTTTATGTCTTGCTCGACAACAATCGAGTGGGACATAACAATTGCTATATGCTGCTCCAACGTCAAAGTAGAACTGGAAGGTTGCTCAATATCAGCCTGGGTGCTCGTATGTGCACGCTTGCTCATTTTTTTTCAATCTGCATAATAAGCGTTCGCACAATTAGAAAATACGTCCGAACATGAAAATAGCGTCCAAACACTAAGTTGAAGTTGTTCGGACCTCTTGTTAAAGCTTCCGGATGTCACAAAGCCATCCGGACCAACAATAACTATCAGTTCGAACGTTAAACAAATAAAAAACTATTTCATTTCAAGATTAAAATGTCCGGACTAAATTAAAAAGCATCCGAAAATAATCAAAACGACAATGTATCCCCGTAAGGATGCAACATACGTCTGAACGCATAAAAGATAATCAAACTTTTTATATTTAATTAAAAAACATTCGGAAAACTATCATATAGCATCCGATCAAATCCAAAACGACAATGTATGCCTCTAAATGGCATTGACAAGTGTTCGGACGTTTAATTGATTTGTCCGGACGTTAAAAATGCATCCGGACGCTGAGGGGAGGTCCACCAAGTTAACTCAGCCATGGCAGCGTCCCTCCACCTCCACACACGCCCAAAAACACATCCAAAACATAAACTAACATACTTAAAACAATGCTAACACTTAACATAATCAATTTCGATGGAAAAATCAATCAAAAAAACACATTGTACTAAGCAAAAAATGGAATTGAAATTCAATACGTAAAGCTAGAAAAAAAATCAAATTTGTACTGTTAAAATCGTGTTAAAAGCAAGCAAAACATACCTAAACATGATTAGATCCTCGAAAGAGTGATATTATGCCAAGATTTTAGAAGAAAAGAACTGAGATTTCAGAGAGTTTTGATGACAAATGACGTGGTAATTTTGAAAATGTCAAACTGTTCGACTTTTTAGGACTCGTTTATACCGTCCAGACTTTTAGCAAAGCATCTGGATGGAATTTTGCACACGTGGCCCAATCAACACAGTTAGTATTAAATGCCAAAATTTAAACTTGTTAAAACGGTTCGGCGCGACGCGGCAGCGTACGATTGGCTGAGCTGACGTCCTAACGGTATGATACCGTTCGGACGGAAACAACTGCTTTCAACCAGCAGGTAACTTAAACACGTGTAAACCATGCGTCGGTTACAATAGCGTTCGGACTGTGACGGGTACAGCTATTTTTGATATAGTATAACGTAAACACGTGTATGCCATGCGATTGTTACAATAGCGTCTGGACGTATTACTCAACCGTTCCAACCACGTCACTTCATCATTCGAGTCCGGACCCTACCCCTCAATGTTCGAACACCTACCTCTGTAGTGGAGTAAGGACGTTATGTTTGTCATCCGAACCCCTGTAGATTTATTTAAAATTTCTTTTGTTTTGTTGTTAAATTCACTAAATTTAACTTCCTTCACTTAAATAAATTTACTAATCACCTATTTAATTGTAATTACAAGCTAATTACACTAATCGTTCCGTTAACATAGCACTCGTACAAATTCCCGTTTTATCGTACTAATTATCCGTTTAAATTGTAGATATTTTTGACAGTTCAACAAATACCGTTTGTTTGTAGATAGATTATGGACGGCGGGGTATTTTTGGGAAAGGTACAACACCATAGGGGTGCAGGACAACAAAACGTACTTGCACCCTCAGATACGGCTTATTAATGTCTACCGGATCTACTCTGTTAATCACCCCCAACTTACTTCCTATCAACACTGCATTTTCTTCATCTAGCCTCTCTAGAGGAAGCCCAGGGATCTAAACCCCAAATTGAGCATGAGATAACTCCACCTCATTAATCGTCTCCCCTCTCTTCCATTCTTTAAGAATCATCAAGTATCCCTTAAAGTTCCAGGGAGCTAACCGCAATACCTGATTCTCCTCCTCCAAGGTTTGAAAACAAAATAGAAATCGGTTCGAACCAGCGTCTTTAATTCGAAGGTTGGGGGCAAACCTCCATCCAGCCTTGATAAGAGGAAATATGACAGGTTTCGGGAATATCTTCTGAACAGCTAGTCGTCCAACTAGAGTGAGGGCTTCAAAATCTTGTACCCTAGCTGTATTCACTTTCATCGAACCAGACACACCCTCCCATGAAAGGTTTTTCGTACGTTCCATGAGTTCTTCCAGCTCATTCATCAGTTTCTTCGAGTCACCCATATCTTGTGCTAAGGACAGAATCTCTTTCCACTCTCGTAAACCCCACCCCCAGACTCACAAAAATGAGAAGAACAAAGAGAGTAAAACAAAAACCAGAAGGCCATACGAACAGACTTTCTAAGAAAAAGACAATTTCCATGTCAGTAGCAAAGAAAAGCCGTAGGAGAAAGGACGTAGTGGAAGAGAGCAAAATGATAAAACGCGAATCGTACCACCGACAAAGAACTGACCCAGCCGTAAAGAGAGTGAGAGGAAAAGAATCAGAGGACATGTATCCTAGGTCATCATCAGAGAGAGAAATGGACAGGAAAGGACTTGGCATGGTGAACGGAGAATCAGAGAGAAAGGTTATTAGAGGGAGCATTGCGCTCAGAGGCTCCAGAGAGCGGGTTTTGGACGCAATTCTTTCAAGCAATTAATTAAAGAGAAAAGCTACTATATATTCACCTATATCTAGATGTACGGCTTAGGGGGGTGGGGGAACCTCTTTTTCTAGAAAACTTCTGATATTTCTTGCAATGGTTTTTGAATTAAGTTTAGACTACGTCATATTCTCTCTACATGTTTGCTGTGTGGCTTGTTCCCATCAATCACTACAAGAAAAATACTTTGGGTGACAAAGAAATTTGTCACCCAAAGTACTAATTTGTCACTAATGTTTTGGGTGACAAAACCGAGTTGTCAGTTTGTCACCTAAAGCCCGTCAGCCAATGTTTTGGGTGACGATTTTGATGTCCTCGAAACCGTTCGGTTTGTGAAATAGAAATTGAAAATGTCATGCCCAGTACAGTCCATCCGTTCGCATGAGCTGTGCGAACGTTCTCTCTATACGTTCGCACAGCTCATACGAATGGTTAGTCCAATGTGACAAAATACATTTTGTCAGGAATAAACGTCCGCACCGTTGTATAACAATGTCCGAACGATAATGTAAATACGTCCGGACGCATTTGTGAAGACGTCCGCACCGTTGTTTCATTATGACGAAATATTTTTTGTCAGCTTCAAACACCGTTCGAACTTTTACAAAAAAAGTTCGGACGCATTTTCCGCAGAACATGTTGGAATGCGTTTTATTACCATGCGAATGGTTTCCTAATAAAAACCGTGTGCATGCTAGAAATATCATTTAGACGGAGTAAGGGTTCGAACTTGTTTTGTAAGCGTTCGCACGTTACAACGTTCGAATGACTTTTGTTAGCGTTCGCACGTTACAACGTTCGAACGACTTTTGTTAGCGTTCGAACCGTTTCCACATATTTGAATTATTTAATTAAAATTTAACAATAATTTACAAATAATATAAATAAAAATATATTCAATAACCATAGTATAATAAAATATCTACAAATATGTAATCGTCATTAAAAGTAAATAAAATGCATAATCAATAAGTACTGACAAAGTAGTGAAAATATATAAATCTACCCAAATTTTCGTTTGGGTGTCGTACGAGATTGCAACTGTCTGATCTGCTCCATTAGCTGCTCACGCATCTGCTACGCCATTAGTTGCATCCCTCGTTCTTGTTGTTCCAGTAGGTTCCTTTGTTGTTCCAGCATCATCATGATGCACTTCATTTTTTTCCATTGCTGCTCCGCCATCATCTATATAAGCTCTTCTTCTTTCTTCTATTGCTGCTCCTCTATCATCTGTAGATGCTCTCGCATCGTCTGCTCCATATCTGACGCTTGACCAGAAGCGCTTCATATTCCATCTGTCTAGCCCTCATCTCCTCAATCTCTAATCTGGCCTCCTCCAATCTCGGGACAAATCAACGGATGACAAAACGGCCTAAACCTCGCACGTAACCCGCTTTCGTCCCCAACACCTCAGCGAAAATCTCCACTTCTGTGTATGACTTTCCCTCTGACTCGTGCTGCAACTGTAACGCCTCCATTTTTTCCTACAAAATTAAAAAAGAAGATAAAATTAGCATATATGAAACATAAACGCATACGAATGCATCATTAAATCTAACGTTACAACTTACAAAATTTTTCCATGCATCTTCTGATGTCCACATGCCATCCTTATTAGTATGTGTTTTTTATACAGCAACGCAGGACTAATCTCATCAGATTCTGGATTTTTCTGTACATCAAAAGAAATATAGAACGTGCATATTAAAATACCTAAGTCATTTATTTAAATAATAAATAATAAAAATAAATTTATTACTTACTAACAACGCTCTCGCGCGTTGGAAAGACCTCGCTCCAGATGTGTGTACAATCTTCACTTAGCTCTATTCTCCTTGTTGATTGCACTCCTCCTCTGCATTGTACATTTACAGTTGTTACCACAATTAATTAATAAAATAAAATAAATGTTCAGGACAGAATAAAAATGTTTAACCTGAAATTCCTCACTCGCGAATAAATCACAGACACGAGTCCATTCTTCCTTGTTCATATCGGGATACGGGTGTTCTAACGCCCTCTTCTTTGGAATTGAACACCAAGTAATGCTGGAACATTCTATTTTTGTGCGTCCTGTACGCTGTGTTCATCGTAGACGTCACAGTTACGCTCGGTTCGGTCGTAATCTAGTTGGAAGTCATCCTTAACATATATAACAGTTAGTACGTATAAAAGTTTCAACAATTAAAATTTAATAAATTATACTTACCAACACTCGGTTCATCACGTACAATTTAACCTCGTCGGGGACCTCCTTCCACTTACTCGTCTCAAATGGGACATGTTGTCGAACGAGCGCACCAATATGACTCGAGAGCATTGAGGACCTTGTCATCACCACCCGTACGTCCATCAGGGATATGGACAGTCAGCTTTCCTCCGGTGCGAGCCTTGAGTAAGGCAATCCCACGCGTACTACCTCGAACGTGTTGATTCCGGACGTCGCTACAAATGAAGAACAATAAATTTAAAATTCAGTTAAGCATAGAAATTTAAAAGTCATAATATTTAATCAAGATTGACGGGGTAAGATACTTACACGCACAACTACTTTGGGTGCCTACTGGACTGGCTGTGGTAGGGGACGGTAATTCGTTCCTATCCCTAAGTGAAGGACCCAACACTGCTAGTGTACCAGGACTACTCTCAGCACGAACTGATGAATCGCACGAAGGCGTTTCCCTCCCGCTGGCATGACGTCGTCCTGTGACCAAATAAATCAATATTAGAGAAAAAAAAAACAATGAATTATGTTACCAAAATGAATATAAAATAGAAACGCAAAGTAAATTGAAACGATAAAGTTACTTTAGTCCTCGGAGTCATATTCTTCAGAATCACTACAATCTTCACTGAACGATTCCGAGGAATCATCGCTTCCTTCTACTTCACGTTGTTGTGGAACACCATCATCGGTTACCGCACATAAGTGTCGACGTCATTTCTAGTCAATGGGATCATGTCAAATGAGCTAAAGTCCACAAAAAGCTCAATAGACTCATTCTCCTAGTATGCTTCACGGTTCGACGGTCCTTCTCCATCTTCACTAGCTTCCTCCTCAATAGGTGGAATATCATACGTGTTTCTAGGGGTAATCTTTTGAACAATCTTCCAGTGACCGCCCAACTTCATATCATCGATATAAAACACTTGATTCCCCTGAGAAGCTAGCACAAACGGGTCGTCTTTGTACCACTTTCGGGATGTGTTAATACTAACAAACCGACCACTTTTATCAAGACCTAAGTTTTGAGTACTCAAGTCAAACCAGTCACATTTAGTAAATAAACTAAATTCCCGCAAATAACGCAACGCGTAAATATCCACGACCTGCCGTAAAAATCAACATCTTCCCCATCATGGTCCCCCGGAACAACCACACCACTATTCTGAGTGTTACGAAACTGTTCACGAAAGACCGTGTGAAACCTAACTCCATTCACTACACACCCAGAATAACAAAGTGCCCGTTGATCCGGACCGGATGCTAATGCATACAAATCATCCGACACCGAGCCTGGATTTTCATTGCGCATAGTTTGAATCTAAAATACTAAACACGTGTTAAGTTTGAATCTAAAAAATAATAATCAATTAAAATTAAACATATAATAGAGATAAAATTAAATAAATACCCGATTTCTAAACCATAACGGAAATCCTTCTTCGTGCCTCCTATCAACATTTATTGGTGATTGTCTCCTCATCTCTTCCAAGTGCTCGCTATAAAGAATAAGATATTTTATAATAAATTAAAATATAATGAACTGATAAGTGTTTAAATGAGCAAATATTCTTATAAGCGCTTACTCTATATGTTGGCTGATTTCTGAACAGTTGTTGAGTACGTACCACTGCGCTTTTGTAAATTCCTTTCTATTCAAATCTTGACCCTACCAGCTCCCAGCGCGAACACTTTGAGTAAACACAGAAAAACGACAACTTCGATCATCCATGTCGGCATAATTCCGGTCTTTTCTATTAAATCTCGTCTCAACCGTACCAAGATACATTGAGCAAAAAGTTAGACATTCATTTAACACATAATTCTCTGCTATGGAGCCCTCACACCGTGCTCTGTTCTTAACGAAACGCTTCATCTTCCCCATATACCTCTCCATTGGATACATCCACCGAAATTGAACTGGACCCCCAAGTTTCACCTCCCGAGGTAAATGAACTGCTAAATGAACCATAATAGTAAAAAATGATGGAGGGAATAAATGTTCCAACTTGCAAAGAATCATTCCGATGTCCTTCTCTAACTGGTCCACAACGTCTAAACGTATTGTTCTTGAGCACAAGTCTCTGAAGAATAAGCTCAACTCAGTCAATGCTGTACATACTTCGTTTCCTAACAACCCGTGTATCATTGCCGGTAACAGTCGCTGCAACAAGACGTGTGAGTCGTGACTCTTCATACCCATTATCTTCCCTTCTTTTATATTCACGCACCGGGATATGTTAGAGGCGTATCCATCCGGAAACTTGACACCCTTCAGCCATTCACAACACTTCTTACGTTCATCCTTTGTTAAAGTAAATAATGCTTGAGGCATCACCTCTGCTGACCCCGAACCTGCAAATGCAAATCTTTTTTAATGCCAAGTCTCTCGAGCACTAGCATTGTCCTTCGTCTTACCATCGACGTTCATCAAAGTTCCAACACATTGTCACAAATATTCTTCTCTATGTGCATGACGTCCAAATTATGTCGAAGTTTCAAATCTGACCAGTACGGCAACTCAAAGAATATGCTGCGCTTCGTCCAACTTAACTCATTCAGCCCGTTTTCTCTTCTTCTGAGTCTTCCCAAACGAACATAACGGTACCGATTCAAGTTGTTGAAGTATCTCCTCTCCAGTGACTTCTTCAGGCGCTGCTCTAAACTCTTTTTTCCGTCAAATATGTCGACATCATGCCTCCACCCATGCGTCGCGGGCAAATACCGGCGATGTCCCAAAAAATAATGTTTGCCCCCATGTTTCAACCAAAACGACATTGTGTTCGCATTGCAATTAGGGCATGCTAACCGTCCTTTCGTACTCCAACCCGAGAGATTACCATAAGCCGAAGTCATTTATTGTCCAAAGCAAAGCAGCATGTAACTTGAATGAACTTGACACCGCGTCGTACGTCTGCACTCCATTTTCCCACAAGTCCTTCAACTCATCTATCAATGGCTGCAAGTAGACGTCGATATCATTCCCGGGACTTCTTGGACCCGGAATAAGCAACGACAGCATGAAACTTGAATCCTTCATACATTTCCATGGCGGCAAATTGTATGGAATTAGTACCACTGGCCATATACTATACGATAAGCTCATGTTGCCAAACGGATTGAACCCATCAGATGCCAAACCCAACGGACGTTCGAGATTCCGACCAAACCATTCATATTCTTATCGAGGTCCTTCCATACCCCAGAGTCTGCAGGATGCCTCATCACCCCATCTTCAATCACACGCTTCTCTTGGTGCCATCGCATATCCGTTGCCATTTGCCTTGATAGAAACAATCTCTGCAACCTCGGTTTCAAGGGAAAATGCCGCAACACTTTTTGAGGAACCTTTGATTTGCTATTCTGACTGTACTTCCACCTCGATGCCCCACACACGGACACTCTTGTAACTCACTGTACTCCTTCCAAAACAAACACAGTCATTTAAGCACGCATGTATGTTATCGTAGCTAAAGCCTAAATTCTTTCTTAACTTTTTCGCCTCATAATAAGATTTAGGAAGTGTCTCCCCCTCCGGCAGCGCATCTTTTATCAAGCCCAACAAATCTTCAAACGCCTTTACAATAAAATTATTCTTCGACTTCACATTATGAGTAAACCTGACCAAATGGAACTCAGACACACTTATGACTAATTGCGCAAGAATCTTCAATCTACCCCACGATCACACTACGGAGGAACACAATCACAAAGTACTACGACATCCACTGCAACACAGATCATATCTGCACCACAACCTGAACTAATTAGAGCTGCCACACAACATAACTACAATACTCGCAGCAAATAAATAACCCCAATCACGACGCAATATTCACAGCACATCCACATACTAGCCATATTTTCAGGAAGCAAACGATTACTTTTACATCAACCCGACTCTCACTCGTTGCATACATAAAAAAACATCTTACTAACACACTGAGCTCTCACTCATACTCATCAGCTATATAAATGCGTCTTCACCCGCAGATTCCTACCAAACTAATCAAGCGCTCAGCGTGTTCTAAAGTCAGCTAACTCCGAGTTTAGAAGAACTCTGAAATCTGACATATCCATGTGGCATCAACTCGAATACCACACTATGACAGTGTAACCTACACTCTACAGGTTTCCAGTAAAAGATCCAATACCATCTACACTATGAATAAATAGATCCCCTCCATCTTGTCTACACGTTTGAACAACACATTTTTTCATCTCTTACATGGACATCTTATATATTCACGCCTATCTACATAACTACGGGCTACACTCATAAAACCCCAAAAATCATCACTATACTTCGCATTTTTCAATCTATCAGCCTCATAAATCTAGCTATTATCCATATTGTTCCATCAATGATGAAAATACAAACAATAATGACAACAATAATAATATCTATAACATACACTATACATACAGATAGATAATACAATATCCCATTCAAGTTACAATTCATGTACTGCACGTTAATTGCCCCGACCATTGTGAGCGGCATGCATCTATCAAGATCAACATTTATAACCAGCACACGGATTCTGCCATCAGTTTCTCCTAGATCATACGTCCCCACCAATATACTTGCAGCACCTAGAAACACCTCCATCCATGATCTCTGCAAGGCAATATAGTGCTATAAGCCTAATCTCGCAAATCCCATTCAACTAAGAGCTATAACAACGCTGAACGAGTACAAATAAATAGAAGAGATTTCCAATCAGAACAAACATTTTCCTTACACCAAACAACAACTATAGTCTCACAATAACGGTAATTGATCACCATCACAATATATACCGCATACACGACAGGTAATACATCACTATAATTTAGTAACTAATAAAACAACAATCTCAATCATAATAACACCACCTATAAATATATATAGTGGTCACAAACAACGATTTAACACAAGAACCTAGACACACACATAAAGATAGTATCCACATATATAATCCGCATAACCACTAGAAACCAAAACAAGACACACGACACCAACGTACAGCATAGACTATATACCACACCACCGACGAGCAACATACATAAACTACCAGAAGGAACGACTCCAGGCTAATTAGACTAGAACAATCGATGACTTATACGCGAAAAACATACATCAATACAGACACTCACAGACAACCCATCCGTGTCTAGACTCACTGTTGATCTGCTTGAATACCCTACACGGGTGCTCGCACAATCGAAGACTCATCATCTTCAACAGCCAGATCACTATCATGGTAGCTCCAACGCCACTCGGAACGGCCTCTTAATTCACCGCAACAAGCGTAACGGAATCCAACCCAACTATACGCAACAATACCAAAAGAGTATCAGCACCAATATATACACGATCCGCACACATTCTAACTGCTGATATATAGCCATAAACAGTACCCCACGGCACCAGGATACCCTGCGTCACTGATCATACAATTCGCACGTTGACATGACAACTAAAGCAATCTCGGATTCCACAGCTCGGGCCTTCATCAAACGCCAATCCATCATCTCCATTCCTTAAGTCCAGCATCACTAAATAATAAGTCGTCCTTCATATCATACTCGAAAAACTTCAGTCCAGCCACAAATAATCAACACAAAGCTACACCTCGCCATCTTCAACCAACTACGAAATAAACTACGAAATCTCAACAACCACAAGCACTATAAACTCAAAATTTGACAAAATAACTATCGAACCACAGCAACTAATTCCTCATCTTAGACCCAAAAACACGATACCAATATGTGTCGTAACCAACACGCCCAACCAATACGTCACGAGGCATAATTCTTTCATCAAACCTTACACCACTCAGATCAATATCCCTGACCATCCGCTTCATTTCACTCCCCACACTACGGATCAAAACGAATCACATCTCATTAAGAAACCCACATTAGTATCGAGACTCGCTAACCTTCAAAATGCAATAAGCCTCCGCCTCAATATTTCAACATATCCATATTCTGCAAATCGAATTAGCACTACTTTCCTAACACGACCCGCACCTTCGAAATGCCGGACATAACACATCAATCATAGCATAGATGGATCACGAAGAATAGACCTACAAAATACAAGAGCTCTCCTCTTCTACCATCCTTACTGCCTTCAATATATCTACTCGTCTTTCTAAACCTCATTTCCCCATTATCTATCCTCCCCCTGTCTGTACGCATACTTCCTATCCAACTTATTCGACAATATGAAATGACAAATATCAGTCTGGCGCCTAACGACACTATCGTATCGCGCGACGAACAGTAACAGTAATTACCGATTACAAGCTCCACCGTGACCTCATACACGTACATCGACTCTCAATTCACAGCTTATCCTATTTGCATCCGGTCATGCCTCGAGCACACGGGCACACTACTTGATCTTTCTAGCTGACAATAATCAACCAAAACTTCGCTAAGCAAACTCAACCGCTATACACGAAACCGCTCCTTAAACAGTCACCAGGCATCTCAGATACGCAAACTGCAACCACCGAAGCATTGCTTCAGGGCAACAACGACCCATAACACCAGCATCTGCTACTCACCTTGTGATCGTCAACAACGCATAGTGATATTTACTCAAGCTACATCCACATCACGTATCAAAATACCACATCAGACACTCCTTTGGCTCCAAACCAGACTCCATAATGAGCATCGGGCACGCATAACTCATACTAAAGCCTCACAATAAAACAATACGACCGTCTGCACCGTGCGAAAACCTGGCGTGCACCCAGATACATGCTCCTTATCCAATTCGCACGACCGCTCATTATGGTATAACTCTCAATCCACAACGACCACCAGCGCGATATATATACATTACGACCGACAGTGACTCTGCTAAACATCCAGCTAACAAAATGTGTCTACGATAAAGCCCCACACCTGCAGTTGCCCAAACATGCTAACTATAAGCAACAGCAACCTATCTAACCCTAGGCACTATCGGTTCACCACTGCGTAACTACTATATACTAACTCACGTCTGCGGACAACTGTCTTCAAAAGTCATATCAGACCACACAGAACTAGTGATAATCTTCTGAGAAACCGGAGAACTCACTATATATACTCATATATACTCCTGTACACTTAGCAATTAACAAATATCACTTATATCATAATGAAATTAAATTATTCTTCACCTATGTAACATTCACATCACCTTTAACCATCCAACATTTACTCGTGAACCAGACTAAACACCTCAGGCAAACAAACACTGTTATATATCAAATAATCGTACAATATAAACCTGTCACTAAATCTCCAATCGTACAGAATAATCATTCACAAAATAAATCAATACTCGATGCCACCATACACATAATAGACAAAAGTAAACAATATGCTTCAATAACATAAAATAGTCAGACAAAAATAAAAAAATATGCCACGCACCAATATCCATCATAAACTGAACAACGAAACAATGTCATTCCATCACTTCATTTCACTACCGTGACTTATTTTCGAGCATCGATCACATCGAGACAGTACTTCTATCTGAACCTGTTAACGGCATCCTGCTTGCTCAAAAAGTCTCAACCTCTTTAATCATGCAACTCTGATACCCCTACTGTAGCTCGTGAGTGCAAAACATGAACTCAAACAGGTCACTCGGATGCTTCGACACCTGCAATTTTCCTCTACTGGCCTCTACACATCGCGCAAAACACAAGCTATCACCTCTCCGTTCACTCTAACTAGCAGCATCCATGATCCCATATGAACCGTTCCAATCCACAACAGCCGTCGATGTGTCACAGACCAGCATCCTAATAACCATGTCTATACATCTGATTTCGCGATCTCTCCGCCAATGGTGGCAATGAGGTCCGCAAGTAGACATCTGAATCGGCATCCGCCACGATAGAACTTCTGATCCACTCGAAATCGTCGTGCATCCAAAGCACAACAGGTCCGTTTGCGACTGCTCAATCTTGCCCCAGAACAAAACTCTCCTCTGCACCAACCAGAGAAGCTATCAAGCGTCAAGTCTCCACATCTGATCCAGGTTACTCTGCCATACAACACGAGGTCCGACACTCTTTGTCGCGCTAGACCCACCTCTACCATCACGGCTCGACATATCACTCTTCGCAGAAATCCTACAACGAGTCTGTCACTAGCCAGCTCCATACGTGATCGCTAACACACTGCTCTCAGAACTAGCTACCATCGCAAACCCGCCGGCAGCCTGACAACTTCACAGTGCCTCGGCGGTCCTGGGCTCGATTCTAGGAGAGTGTCATGTTATAAAGCCTAGATTCTGTAATAATGATACACCATAACCATGACTGAAACGGCAGTCACCTACAGTGCGCCTCCGTCCCAGCAACTCTCCTACATAACAACATTCAACATAACAGCGCACACTCAGCATCCGGTCACCAAACTGACTAAGCAAAGAGCAGCATGTACAGGAACACTTGGGCCCAAGATAAACAATTCTCTATGACACAACACACTACTGCTATACTAAGTCCACCAATGGCAATGAAGCCGCAGAATCGACTACCCTAGCAACTCGGCGCGCGGTTGCAGCACATTCAGATCATCATATATGCGTCACTCAGACGCCCGCACGAACCATATATACACAAACGCACACAGCAGACTCGGCACTCACGAAATCGCCCCATAAACACCAGCACTCACCACACAAAATCATACACAGTATTCCAACTACAAGATACCCGCCATACAAGCAGGATAAATCAGTCGCACGCACATCCAATGTCAGCAGCGGCGGCCGCATATCCACTAAAGATGACGGCAAATCACATAACAATCGCACAAGTCGGGACGACCCTAAAAGCAAACATAAACTAACGTTAGGCACAAAGCAAAACTACTAGCCCTCACACATCGCCAGATGCCACTATATTAAGCGACAAGGTTCGCGATAAGTGAGCATCGAGCCTTATCCCTCACACGAGAACTCAGATGTCGGGACGGAACGATAGGACCATAAGGATCAGAAGCTGCCGACTAAATGCTAGTCCACTACTGCACGATGAACCTAAGATCAACGCCAACGCTATACATCTATGCCAGCGCAACTGAAAATACATCACTTATACGCGTCGACCACTCAACATTCTGTTCGATCACATCTAAATTGCTTAACGCAGTGAGTCAATCCAGCTCAAGCAACACATTGACACAGTTGGTGAAATACACTATAAAGCATAAAAGCCGCACGAGACCTCCAACACGTCGAAACATCATAAGTCAAATCACTATGTATGTATTTGGGCGGAACGACGTAGAACGATTCAAACAATCATTTACAGATCCTGATACGACACTGCGCTCGAACGTAACATCCACAAGCAATAGTCTACTTGTGCGTCATCAAACTCGGAATACTTCCCGGCCACAAGACATCACGACATTTGGACCACAATGTCCTACCGGATCCAACTCACACGTCGTAGGCCTCTCCAGTTACTGACTAGCTGCTCCATCCCGCACTGTACCATTCATCAACGACCCACTCGAATAAGCTATCTGCACTCAGACGCTACGCACATGTGCCCAGCATAAACATACAAAATGCACAACGACGAAATATAACTCCCACACCCTACAGAGGTTTCCCTCATGATAAGCATACAACACAATATACATACTCGATTCGCAACTTATCGAAATCAACGGTAACGCCAACCTATCTTCCACTCCTATCACATTACCAGACCACAATCCACCCACGACACGCCGTCACGGCCCTACAAAAGTCAGATGCGCCTCTTAGCAAATTTCCTAGCCTATAACTCTTTAGACTGTCCCACAATTCAACGGACCAACAGTCAACCGGGACAATAACAACCTATGCATATGACATACCCTGCTCCAACAGCAAATACGTAGACATACTCAGCGAGCGCGATCACATTACGTCGACTATCCATCACTAGCGTAGCGCCACATCAATCACCAGCATCACTACTGATGACACACCTCTGCTAACATACTCTTTTTAATTCAATTACTGACCCAATAACAAGCACATCACACACGCAGATGATTAGAATAATATGTCGGCCAACACCAAACATAAATCACCGACAGTCCAAAACAGCTTAAGGGTTACGACCTAGACGATGCCATAGGCACCTCGCCTTTTATCCTAAAATAACCGATACCTAACATCCCCACCAACAGAACGTAAACAAACCCGGACGTCAGCCAACATCATGAACGCCACCCTGCTCCCACAGAACAGACATTCATAATCACAGTAACTGCCGTTGACCCATCGCTCGCAGCTAAACAGGCAGCCCGACACGTAATACACACCATAAATAACAATCTACATACATTTTAATAATTCTGACATATTTAACAATACTAGTACCGCGGACAAAAGTATAAACAAAAGCAATATGGACAAACATCAAATATGTACAATGCTCACTGCCGCCGTCAGGCCATATGGACATTCACGTCGCCCGACAACGCCACAAAAAATTCAAATCAAACATATTTTTCAATTTAATGACAATACATCCTGTTCCGGTTCCTGCACACTTGACCCTATCATAAACAATACGCGTACCGCTGAGCACACAATTACCAACTCAACGCAACAACAGTGGTTATGCCTTTCTACAGCGACTCAATAATCGTTCCGCACTACGGCCAATTAGAGAACAAGTGTCTCATCAGCACCATCGAAACGCCAATCGATAAACCCACCGGCATCCAACCTCTGAGACAATGATTAACTTTACTTCATTGCATCCGAATCAAGCGTCTAAACGAAAATGACTACTCAAACTCTGGACAGCCTATCTCTACAGAATTTAAGGGCGAAGCCAGACCGCGTCAAGTACATTAGCTACCATGTTAATTCCACCAAGGCAAACGGTCCCCCTAATTCCACACTGAAAGATATCACCAACTCCTAAGGACATCGTACCCAGAAACCCACCCTACCCTCATCCGCTCTCCGATTCAATCTCAACACTACCCATTGAAAGACAAAATCCACAACATAAATGCATACCTAACATCCATAACAAACTACCTATAATGGCAATCCACCTTCTACTAAACTCAATTGTCAAAGTAACAGTAACCTCAAATCAAAAACTAAACAACTCAATACTATAGCAAAAATAATGAGAATTTGAACACAATTCTGAAATACGTTTTAAACACATAATAACACACAATAACAAATCAAAGTAACACAACGGCTACCTTCTATGTACCTTAAGTATACCAATATAACTCAACTACTGCTTAAACCAAGTAATAGCAAAACCATACCTGATCCTGCGATAAGCATCATCATCCGAAAGCAACTGAATATGCCTACCTTACATAGCCACACCAACAAGATCATTTAGAGACTATAAGCACATATGAGATCTAATCGAGATTATCTTTGAATGAGAAATGCAGACACGTTCAACTACTCATTAGTTGGTAGTTTTTAAAAATAACTTGATAACTGTCTCTTACGTTTTTCCTAGAAACATCTCAGATCATAAATCAAGAATGTCCGGACTTTTAGCAAAGCGTACACACAACCACTCCTCAAGGCAGACCCGGACGGAATTTTGCACTTGTGGCCCAATCAACGCAGTTAGTATTAAAAGCCAAAATTTAAACCATTTAAAACGGTTCGGCCGCAATTATACAAGACACACTAACAATACACCGGAGACTTCCGTTTTCAGACATAGATATGGAAACGACACAATCTATAGGCCACCATCGGTAAGACCAGCTTATCGACACGAAAGACGTGGCGACCAGCAGTATAACACGAGCTTGGAATCACCGACGCTGTAATGTCATAACCACACGGTGACATCCAGTATGCTCCCAATGAATCACACGTTCAAAAATGGAACACAAACTGTTTAACATCACATACCTGGCAGGTACAACGTCATACAACGTGCATAAACCATTGTGGATCACGTCAACCATCGCGTTACAAATTGTCACCCAAAACATGAGTGATTCATAATTCATGGTGCCGGGGACACGTCGGCTACATACTATTCTTCTCGAACATAATCTAGACAAATTCAGACTACAGCAAGCGAACCACATATAAATAACACGATTGCGTAAGAGCCCATCAGATAACCGCCGATCTACGTATACATATATCCAAAAGCCGTATACACCATCGCGTCCAACTACATGCACATAACAACGAGACACACCTCACCCAATCGACCACTCATCGCTAACGTATCATTAGACGTTCTAACCGACGTTACAAGCCCTGACGTCCTGAAGTGCTTCATCATCGTTCAGAGCTACCAGAACCTTTACCGATACCTTCATACAATCGTCCACGCTACGTAACGTCACGACCAGGAGCCTCCCTTAGATAGTATGGAAGATACTCAGACCATTATGCTTGTCCTATCAAACCCTAGCAAGAGTTTATTTAAAATCTTCTTTTGTTGTTATGCATTGTTGAATTTCACTAAATATTAACTTTCACTCATCCAACTCTAAAATCTAATCTTTATAATCAATATATCCTCATATATTATACTAATTGTACTCATTACAAAGAGCTTCACTAATACAACTTAACTCCAGTCGTATCACATTTACACACTTAGCACTATCACGTACTAAATCAACACTGTTTCGATTCGTAACTATCTATTCGTATTAAAAATTGTCAATACATTTAAATCAACAGGACTGAAAGGACTAAACCTACATAATACAAAATAATTCAATAAGAATTAACTCCACAAATTACAGAGATGACTAACATAACGTAACGAATCATTAAGTGATCTACACGTACACGACGCGAGAGACCAGTCATTCCTCAAACCGAGGTATCAATAATAACGTCCTACTACGATAAGACTAACTACAGTCAGCACAGCATAACCTGAACATGAACCAGTGCTAGTCATAAATCCAGAGCCTCGCTCCGTCCCGATATTCGTCCTAGCAGGGCGTCACAAAACATGCCGCAATAATAGGCCCATACCTCGAAACATATTTACTCCACCCGAATCTGCACGATACGATGGCAACATAAGCCAGTGCACAACACACCAACTAACTAACATCAAGTGTCTGCACCCACACATGTATCCAAAACAACGCGATTCAAGCACCTTAGGCTATGGACAAATACCTGGGCACAACTCAAGGCACCACAAATTGTTTGTCCTCAACAACTAGTAACAAGTTCCCAACATAAATCACGCAACAGTCAATAATTCAACATACTTCCGGTCAGACGCTCTATCGTCTACAACCAATAGCATCAAGTGTATTGGTCCTCCATCAATGTAAGGACACCGGCTCAACAGGCGCACGATACCAGCGACATTAGGATAGCTTCCACATGCACACTACGGAACTGACCTGTCCAGCCTTTCATCACGTAGTCGCAACTATCCACACAGAAATGAACACAGACTACCACAAACCCGACCATACTCTTTTTCAACTCCACTAAAAAGGCGTTCCGCCCCACAAGGCTCGATCGCTTACTGTTTGTTCCATGATCCCGCCCACATACTTGTTCAATACTTCTACCCCGAGTGTTCCAGGTCATCAAACCTCAAAGCAATAAAGACCGTGCCACGCACGCGAACAAATTAGGAAAAAACTGTTTGTACCGAAAACTCAAACTACTGGCGTTTAATCTGCATCATGCCTAGGTCCCGCACCGTCCCTAATAACTGTACCAGCACGTTAAAGATACTCGACGCTACCCGAAATCGTATATAACTCTCATACGAATACCGTACCGAACAGTGTTTCAAATGAAACTAAAACAATCCCCTATCTAAAGCATCCGATCAACTCTAACTCACTGAAAATAAGCCAGCATAATGCCTTGACCATCAAACCAAAACAACATGGACCCATCATCCCTAGACTACCTACACGACAAAGTCATTCATCTAACTCCCGAAACACACCGCTAAGTAGCAACAATACGGCCCGAATTAGAATTGGAAACTCATGCATGAAATCAAGAAATAGACAACGCAACCACGTTCATGAACAATAAGTACTTACATAACAGCCTGGAAGTATACATTACTTGAAGAAGATCCGCACGTCGGGAAATGTTGCCAATACCACCATTTAGCTGTGCATAGATACAGGCAAGTTATGAATGACTGCATAAAATCCCTATACAGTAGCACCGTGAGTACATAATGGGCAGCAACGTCGCTTTAGGTGGATTCGACAAACAAGTCTGGCAAAGCTTTTAAAGTCTCTCCCCTAAAAATCGACAATCGACCGAGATCACGTCAACGAATTATCGACTATGCGTAGATAAAAGCATCGGACACGTGATTTTCATGACATACATTTTCCATACCAACCCTGGTGGCCTCAATCAAAACTATTCTATCGCTCACTTAAATATTGACCCAACTCCGATGATTCGAAAATGGCGTCAGATACTTACTAATTTTGACGTCACCCACCTCGGAACTGCTTAATTTAAGCGTTGATCAGGTTCGGTCACCGGTGTTCGATCATGTAAATACCATCAAGTAAGCCACTCAAAAACCTATATCGAACAGTAGTTACACTTGTAGCTTTTTGCAAGATCCGTGATGCCGAAGCCACACAAATGTTTCACCGGTATACAGACAAGTCGTCCCATACCAACTCATGCGGACTTTTCATTTTAAACACACTCTCGGAGTCGCTATAGATCTTTTTTCGCCCGTTGGATACTGCAATGTTCGTCTGTCCTAGATTAACTGTCCGGCACTAACATCCGAGTACTCTGAGTGTTCATGATGATTTTAAATTTGTGACTATATATGCTGACGATTATTCGTTATGTAATTCCCTTCATATGGTTTTATAAAAATTGTCCGGATGGGTTTGGAAAAATTGTGACGATTCTAATTATCACTCAGTTACGACAATTTGCAATTTGCCACCCAGCATAGAGTCCGAACGCAAACACCGGTTTTGTTTGAGAATCCTGGGCACAGCAGTTTTTATACTATTGATCGTGAGCTTATTTTGCCCGTCCCACTCATTGGCGAACGTTGGTGTAATGTCGTCACCTCAAAAATACCGTCCGCACACACACTAGAAATACGTCTGAACGTGTTTTTGATCGATCCGGACGGTTATTTCATTCCTGGATGATTTTAGATGATGAAATTAATATTTTGTCAGGGAAAGGCCACTTTAAGTGACAAAATTTTTGGTTACTTTGACACCCAGATTTTTGTCAACCTCTAAGCCTCCCTTAGTATCTTGTCATGCTGCACAATGATTATATTTTACCACTAAGCTGCTCAACATAGCTTTTGTTCCACAAAGGAACACTCCAAGTAAGTTGACGAGGTAGTAGTTTGTGAACCCCTTTAGCAAGTTCAAATACAAATAACGACTCTATTCAATGTGAAACCACCACCTCTGACTGTTCAAGGTACCCAGAAACAACACAGATCACTGTTAAATGTCCTAGATGCTCTCAAAACTAAACAATTTTTATGACATGAGGTATGCAACTGAATAATTATTGTTATTAATATGTATACCTTGAACCGTATTATATTATTATTTTGACCGCGGTACGTGCATAGTGACATAAGATTTCTTAATTTACAAAATGACATTAGATGTCATACTCATTGTACAATAACATTGTCAGACAAAATCAAGCATAAGCCATATCTGTGATTATAATGAATTCGCACGAATGGGTGAGAGTCCACCAAGGCGAGTGTAGGCGATACTAGTCATGATTCTTCTTAGTGCAATCAAGAATTGGACTCCTTTGTTGACTCACTTTGTTCATAGACTATCGATACATTGACACAATGCTCACCACAAGTAGATCTATGACATGCAATAGCAATCGTCCTACATATGAACGACACAAGCACATGAAATGGGATTTCGTTCATTGACACGTACGGTGAACTTTAACAATCGACTGAGTGTCTACGCCCAGAAAACAGCAAGTGCAAACGTCAGATGAAGTACCAACTCGCACTCGATAAACAGGACTTCAAACTATGAAGCACCATATAGCTTTTCGGAACTATTCAACATGATGTAGAGAGATTAGATGTATTCAACCACATCACACATTCAGCTTATGTGTGTCCTTCGTAGGATCCCTAATGAGAGCTTATGCAGGCGTTAGCCTTGTATAATAATGACTTGGTAAGCTCTTGACTGAGTATTTGTGTGCATGGATTCTATACGCATAGATCACACAGATCACTCATCACAGCACTAATGTTAACGCCTTAAGATGCATAGAAACAGAAAATTTGTTAAAATGCCTCAGAAGTATGGAGATCCACCCACTACTTGATGAGACCAAATATATTCATTTATGCATGCTTGACCTAAGAATATAGATTGGACTTATGACGAACAAGCAAGAATTTTGCTTCGCCGAATAAACTATTCTTTCCAACTTAAGGATACTTGTGACAAATAGTAATAATAATATATCTAATTAACATTACGTAATAAATTATTTGGAGACACAATAATTTTGGCACAACTTCTGAGCCAGTACCAACTAGATCGACTGAGAGAATTAAAAATTATTATTTTGAGCTTCCTATGGGATTACCTGAATCAAGTGATATTATTCCAGTCCTATTGTCGCTCATGTGGAATATATAGTATGGTGGAAGGATAAATAAGCATATAATTGTTAGCAAAAAGGGATTTCATAAAAAACAATCTCATTATCTCCGGGGTCAATTGTGATATGTTAATGGACATGATCATAATTTGTATAAGCCCATAAATTTAGATTACAGAATATAAGGGAGTTTAGTGAAAAAAGAATTTTCATGACGAATTCCTACGACCGAGATTTGATATCCCTAAAGATCTCATGCATAAGCATAGTTGAGTTCTGGACAAACCATTATAAAAGGCTCAGAAATTCATTTAAGTGTAAGAAATTCATTTTTAATTTTGAGACTCTCTCTTTCTAAGAAATACTCTGTCTAGAAAAATCTGTGCGTTTCACAATCTTTCAATCACTTATTGGATTAACTAGTAAGGTGATCCTTCAGATTGCTTGACAAACTCATCATTTATATCTCCATGCTTGGAACTCTATTTGTATGCCCAAGGAAGTTGGTGGATTGGGTTTTTGCAGTATGAATGACCTGAACGTGGCTCTTGTGTCAAAGTTGGCTTGGCATTTTCTGAAAAATGAAGACTGTTTATTGGTGCACTTACTAAAGAACAAGAATTTGAGGAGAATGAGTGGTTGGCAAGCTGAGAGGGGAGTTAACTCATCTTGGATATGGAGCAGTATAGTTCGTACTATGCCATTACTCAAAGATGGAGCCTGCTATTTAGTTGGTGATGCTCAAAGCTTAAACGTATGGTAGAACCCTTAGATACCCACTTGTCTTCTTTTCTTCCTATGCTTCGCTTGGATGCACCCACCATGGATCAGTGTAACATTCGAGTGGCAGTATTTTTACCCCACCAGAACCGCCTCAAATTGCTGTCCACCTCATGGCACCATGATTTTGGCATCAAAAAGAAATTGAGGCAGTAGGCTGGTATAGCTATAGCAATAGCTCTAATAAGTGTGGATCTCCCTGCTTGAGACAAGAGTTTAGCATGCCAACCAGAAATTTTATGTAACAGCTTTCCTTTTACATCTTCCAAAGTGTTCCTTTTTGATCGAGGAATCAACAAAGGAAGACCCAAGTGCTTGGCTTTGGCTGGAGTTTTTTAAGCCCAAGAATATCCATAATAGAAAGCATTGCTTGGCCATGCAAATTACTATTGAAATGCACCGAGGACTTATCCCGATTAATTTTTTGCCTAGACCATCCCATATATTTATCAAGACATGTATTAATCGCAGATGAATCTTGCCTCTTAGCTCTTGTAAAGATTAACAAATCATCCGCAAATAACAAATGGGAGACCATCGGTGGTCGTCTACTAACCTTTACAAATTTTTATACCCTCAAGTGACCTTTCATTTCTAATCTTAAGAGCAAACGGGATAGAATTTCAGAATATATTTTGAATAAGAAAGATGATAAAGGATCACCTTGGCGAAGACCTCTTGTTGGAAAAAAAAAATCACCGTGAACCCCACCATTGAAAAGTATGGAGAAACAGGCAGTTGTGTAATTTGTAAATCCTAGAATTAAGGCAACCCAAGAGGGGGTGAATTGGGTTTCAAAAAATTTTCGAAACTCACCCTTTAGAAATGTTTGCTAGCTACAAGTCTCACAAAGAGAAATGATTGCAATAAAAGATTAAACACAAGAATATATATTGCAACTCAAATATGGAAATAAAACTTAAACAAAAAACTAGTAGCACAATGTAAGGAGATAAGGGAAGAGAAGCAAACACAAATTTTTAGGTAGTTCGGTAAACTCGCCTACATCCACCCCTTAAGCTCCTTTATCGAGCCTTGAGGTTTCTCCACTATGCTCCCTTCAACCAAGGGAAAGGTTTCCTTACACTTGAGCTTGAGAAACACCTCTTCAAGCTTCAAGAACGAGTTTGAGAACAAACCTCTCCAAACTCCTTCTTTTGATGAACAACCTCACCAAAAGGAAACAAGAGAATCACTCTCTTAGAAATGTATAGGGATGAACGAAAATGCCCACTAAAACTCCCTTGATGGAGAAGATGTTACAATGAAAAATTTCTATCTATTAGGCTTCACACAATAACAAGGGTGTGAAAGTGATGATTATGTGTGAATGATGTTTGAACAAGGATTCCAAGGTTTTTTTTTTATCACTCTTAGCTTTAGTAAAATGATTTTTGTTGTTTAAAAATTTTTAAAAGGTGTGGGGATGGCTTTATATAGGCCTCATAAGAAAAATAGCCGTTAATAGCCGTTGGGCGTCGATCGGTCAAAAATTCACGACAAGCTGGTCGACTGCTACATGAGCCGATCGACCGCTGCAGGTTTACATTACCCAACGGTCATAATGTCAGAGGTCAGAACGGCTCTTCTCTTTCATTTTTTTAAAACAAATCGGTCGACAACTATACCAATCTGTGTCGAATACTGGTCGACAGCTTCACCAGCTTCGACCTCCTCAACTTAAGCACATGATCTGGTTGTTTTAGTCCTTACAAAGCCTTTTTCAATTTGAAAACAAAATTTGGATAAGTTTCGTTTTGAAAACCTTGTGGTTGTTCTACATAGACTTCTTCCAAGATAAATCCATTTAAAAAAGCACTTTTCATATCCATTTGATAAAGCATAAAATTTTTATAGCAAGCAAAGGCCAAAAGCATTCTAATGGATTCTAAACGTGCTACGGGTGCATATGTTTCATCATAATCAATCCCTTCTTCTTGATTATAGCCCTTAGCAACCAATATACTTTGTTTCTAACAATAGTACCGTGCTCATCAACCTTATGCCAATAATAGTTTGATCCTTGGGTCTAGGGACAAGTTCCCAAACTTGATTTCTCTCAAATTGGTTTAACTCTTCTTGCATTGCCAAAATCCAACTTTCGTTGTTTTCGGCTTCAAGAAAAGTCTTAGGTTCAATTTGAGACACAAATGCAAGATGATTACAAATATTTCTAAGTGAAGCTCTAGTTCTAGTTCCATGAGAGGGATCACCAATAATTAACTCTTGCGGGTGACTAGTAGCATACTTCCATTCTTTAGGGAGTTCTTGTGAAGTATTCTTGCAACGGTTGAATAATTTCTTCACTTGGAGGTTGAGCTTCCTCGTTTTGAGTGGGGTTATCCTTGATTTCAAGTCTCCATCTCCCCCTCAATATCTTCAATATCTACACTTGTATTTTTCTCAAATGGACCATTAGATTCATCAAAAGTGATATGCATTGATTCTTCAACACAAAGAGTCCTTTTGTTATAAACTCTATAAGCTTTACTCGAATTAGAGTATCCAAGGAAAATTCCAACATCGGTTTTAGAATCAAATTTTCTAAGGTTGTCTTTGGTATTTAAAATGAAGCATTTACAATCAAAAACTTTGAAATAATGAATGTTGGGTTTTCTATCTTTCCAAAGCTCATAAGGAGTTTTCTTCAAAGTGGGTCTCATAGATACTCTATTCAAAACATAGCAAGAGTGTTGACGGCCTCGGCCCAAAAATATTTTGGTAACTTATTTTCATTCAAAATAGTTCTTGCCATCTCTTGAATAGTTCTATTCTTTCTCTCAACAATCCCATTTTGTTGAGGAGTTCTAGGTGTTGAAAAATTATGTTCATAACCATTCATGCTACAAAAAGATTCAAACTTCTCATTTACGAATTCACACCATGGTCACTTCTAATGGCCACAATTGTGTATCCTTTTGCATTTTGCACCCTTTTTGAAAATTTAATGAACTCATGAATGGCTTCATCTTTTGAAGCTAAAAACAAAATCCAAGTGAACCTAGAGTAGTCATCCACAATTACAAAGCATAGGACTTTCCACCAAGACTTTGAATTCTTGATGGACCAAATAAATCCAAATGAAGTAATTGTAGAGGTCTACTAGTTGAAATGAAGTTTTTGGATTTAAAAGAGGTTTTCACTTGTTTTCCCATTTGACAAGCTTCACAAACTTGGTCTTTTTCAAAATTCAACTTAGGTAGCCCATTCACAAGATCATGCTTAGAGATTTTCAAAATTTGATGCATGCTTGCATGACCCAATCTTTTATGCCATAGCCAACTATCATTTACATTGACCACAAGACAATTATCCACACAAGCATTTTGATCAATGTCAATCTTGTACACATTTGAATTCCTATGGCCAATAAACAATAATTTTCCATCTATGACATTTTCAATAAGGCATCGAGAAGATTCAAATACAACTCTATAACCTTTATCACAAAGTTGACTAATACTAAGCAAGTTATGCTTCAATTTATCAACCAATAGGACATTTTCAATTAAAGGAAGGGAGTTACCACCAATATTGCCTATACCAATGATTTTCCCTTTTGAGTTGTGCCAAATGTTACATTTCCACCTTTGATGGTTGATAGGCTTGAGAATCTTGATGGGTCACCGGTCATGTGTCTTGAACAACCACTATCCAAGAACCAACTATTGCATTTCTTTCTTCTTGAATCCTACAAAACAAATTTCAAGATAAGCTTTTGGTACCCAAACCTTTTTGGGTCCATTTGGGTTAGCCATGGTTCCCTTTGGAACCCATACTTTCTAAGAGCTTTGCACCAAGTTTCTTGAGAGGACAATCAAATATTAGATGTCCATTCTTGTTGCAAAAGTTACAAGTATGAAGAGATTCATTTGAGGATTTAGCTTTGACAAAGAAGTTTTTGAAATACTTTTCATTTTTATGAGGCTTGTAGCCTAAACCACTTTTGTCAAAAACACATCTTTGATTATTTAGAATGTTCTCCAAAGCTTTGCTTCCTTGAGTGAATTTTTCAAGAATGGTGTTTTGACGAGTAACCTTATCTTTGAAAGCTTTGTTCTCAATTTCAAAGTTGAAACTTTTAGTTTCAATTCCTCATTCTCTAGCTTCAAATTTCCTTGTTCATCATTTAAGGAATCAAGGTCACTTGTAGCTAGTGAATGCTTCTTTTTCAAAACATTGTATTTGAGTTTAAGCTTTTCAAACGTAATGTATAACTCATCAAAAGCATTTTCTAATTCATCATATGAAGGTTTTGAATCTTCAAGATCCGAGAGATATACCTCATCATCTTCTAGAGCCATGAAGCACATGTTTGCGATTTCTCCCTCATCTTCTTCATCGGAGGAGCTTGAATCGCTATCTTCCCAAGTAGCTTTCATAGCTTTCTTTTTATATTTGAGAAGTGGCAATCCGCCTTAATGTGACCGGGTTTCTTGCACTTGTAGCAAGTGATGTGGTCCTTCTTGTTGTCCATCTTTGGGTATTCCTTCTTTGGCTCTTCTCTCTTGAAATCTTTGAAGTTCTTCCTTCCTTGCTTTCTCTTGAGGAAGTTTCTAAAATTCCTTGTCATGAGAGCAATATCCTCATCTCCACTTTCATCATTATCTTCTTCAATCTCAACTACGGAGGATTTCAAGGCTATGCTTCTCCTTTTTGAACTTTCCTCCTCATGTCCCTTCATGGTGATTTCGTGAGTCATAAGGATCCAACAAGCTCTTCCAAAGGCAATTTGGTGAGGTCTTTGCTTCTTGAATAGTGGTGACTTTGGCTTCCCAAGTCTTTGGTAGTGACCTAAGGACTTTCTCACCAAATCGGAGTTAGTGTACACTTTTCAAGAGCATTTAAATCATTCACAATATTAGTAAATCTAGTAAGCATGTCACCAATGTTTTCTTCCGGTTTCATCTTAAACAATTCATAGCTATGAACTAGCATGCTTATCTTAGATTCTTTCACTTGGTTCGTACCTTCATGAGTGATTTTGGTTTTTCAACAATTTTTAAAAGGCGTGGGAATGGCTTTATATAGGCCTTATAAGAAAAATAGCCGCTATGAGTCGATCTGTCAAAAATTCACGATGAGTCGGTCGACTGCTACATGAGCTGGTCGACCGCTGCAGGTTTACGTTACCCAACGGTCATAATGTCAGAGGTCAGAACAGCTCTTCTCTTTCATTTTTTTAAACAAATAGGTCGACAACTATAGCAAGCTGTCGAATACCGGTCGACCGCTTCACCAGCCGGTCGACCTCCTCAACTTAAGCACATGATCCGATTGTTTTAAAAACATGATTTTAACCAACTTAAAATACCCAATTTTAAAGACTAACTTCCCATAAGTATATAAAAGGTTTGAGAGTTTAATTGGGATAATTTGAAGCCATTAAAACATATTTAATCTTCAAAACAAGAGGTAAAACATTTCATGCAAGTTTTGAAGAAATATGCAAGTGTGTGGTTCAAATCCTTATTAAAGCTGAAGTCTTGCAGTTACAAAAGTTATCCTAGCAACTTGAGTCTTCACTTTAAAAGCACTTCCATTGAAGGAGATGTTGCTTGATCGCTTCGTGCTCATTTTGGATCTTCTTTGCTTCACATCTCAATTACTTCTATTGTTATCATCAAAACGTTGATTATGACTACTAGCCAACATAATACACTGCTTAATCCAAGAAATCCATTTCACACTGAAACCAAAATTCTCCATTATTTGTAGTATGAAACTCCACTCAACGCCGTCATACGCCTTTTCCATATCCGCCTTTATTGCCATCCACCCCCTATTGCCTTTCCTATGGCCCATAGCATTAAATAATTCAGCTGCAACTATATAGTTATCATGGATATACCTTTCTAGGACAAATGCAAGTTGATAAGGAGATATCAACTTTGCCATGATATAACTCTGGTTGCACCAAGCCTTCCAGGTTAGTTGGAAAATTTGGGTTACTTGTTGTGTATAGTCCAGCATAGAAACTGAAAAATTCTTCACCAATCGCCCCTCTTCCTGAAATCTAGCCAGCTTGATCTGATTTCAGCCTTTCAATACGATTCTTGCAGCGGCGTATAACAGACGATGCATGGAAAAATCTGGAATTGAGATCACTAGATGTCAGCCACTCAACACGAAATTTTTGCTTCCATAGCAACTCCTTCCTTTTCCATAACTCATCAAGCTCAGCATTAGGCATCCTTCCAATCCCAAATTTTCAGCCATAGGTTCCCCTTGTTGACATATATTGAACTGGTTCGTAATGCTTTTAATCGATTAAGAAATGTTCCCATAGATCGATTTGTTCCATTTCTTCATTGCCACTTGCACTGCTCGAAGCTTTCTCACCAAAATCCAGCCTGGAGGTCCTAACAAATTCTGGTGCCACACTCTTGCAATAACCTCATGACAGTTATTATTATGAATCCAAAAAAACCTTCAAATTTGAAAGGTTTGGGAACCGAGCAGATTGTACCTTCTAAATCGAAAATTATAGGAGTATGATCTGAAAGTGTAATGGAGTGGTGATGTATACTGGCATTTGAGACAGCCACTCCCCAAGGAAGGCTTATAATACCTCTATCAATTCTTTCTTGAATATTTTCCATTCCTGTTTGACGATTAGACCAGGTAAATTTACCACCGTCGTAACCCAAATCCACATAGCCATTTGATTCCATAAAATGAGCCAAACCTCGAGATGAAGAAGCTCTAACCTCTGTGCCACAACGCTTTTCCTCTTGGCAGATTAAATAATTAAAATTCCCACATACACAGGGAGAACCAGCTGCACCTTCAATAAACTGCATAGCATCCCAAAAGTATTCCTTCTCGCGCCATCGAGTAAGACCATAAACTAGAGAACAAAAAAATGGGGGTAGCTCACTCCCGGCATGACAGAGCAGATGAATAATATGGTAAGAACGTAAAATCACTTCCATCTTAAGGTCAAGCCTCCAACAAAACACCAATCCCCCACTACTACCAATCGGAGGAACTAAAAAAAAAAAAAAAACAATGAGCTTCATAACCTTTCGAACAATCTCATCACATCATTTGGTTTCAACCAAAAAAATGCTTGAAGGTTCAAGCTCCTTTCTTAGTGCCTTTAGGGCCCTGGTTGCCGCAGGTCGACGCAGACTCCGGTAATTCCATGATATGAGCTTTATGGTTCTGGTGGGGTCAAGATACGGCCCGCCACCGTAGCCATTTGAGTCTCTTGAATTTGCCCTTGAGAATCTCCACAGAGAAGTTGGACAGCAACATTCTTCCTGCGCTTAGCTTCTACCGTCTTTTTTCCGAAGGAGCGCTTATCTCCAGCTTTACTACTTTCACCCAATAGAGATGCCAAAGTCAACTCACTGTCCTCAAAATTGAACACATCACCCAGCTTAAGTTTCTTTGAGGGGGAAAAAGGGGTATGAAGACAAAGGGGGTCCTTGTCATTTTTTTTTCCCTAAAGAGAGGTCATTGCAAATGGGTTTTTTTTGGATCATTTCATTTGGGCTGGTTCTTTGGCCCAAAGATACTCTTTTTCTGCTCTTAGAACTAATTCCAGCCTCTTTGGTCACATTTTTAATTGGGCCCTCTTACCCGAAGATTCCAAATCAATATGGTCCAGCGACTATTGGGCCTTTTACAAATCAGGAGCAGTAACTACTGACCCAGCGTTAAATGCCAACTGGCAATGAGATGCTAAATGTGATCCTTTCTCTTGACAAACCGTTTCTGCAAAATCTACTAACATATGGTGAGATAGTGGAGTGAGTGCTTGCAACTGACCTGGCATACACGATCTGGGTTCTGCAAAAGACACGCCCACGTTTCCCACATCTCCAGAATTCTTTCGCTGACTAATCTCTTGCTCCGACAGGACTGCTACTTGGGCAAAGCGGTGGTGAGGCGGAGCTTTGGGATAATTTCCATCTTTTCGATTGGGATCTTTTGCACTTGGATCACGGACTCTGGCCAGAATTTGTTGGACTGGAATATCACCTCTAATTTTTTTCTTCCAAAGTAGACGAGTGGAGTTGAGGATCCTTTTGATCACTGACACTAGCAGTATGATCCAGCCTCCCATAGGGAGAACATAAACTAGATAAACATTCATACTTGAAACTAATCCATAATGGTTCTAGGGTACCTCTGGGAATAACGAAACCCGGTTGTAGAGGTCTATCAGCATCAAATTTAATCTTCACCCATAGATAACTCTTGTTCATCCGATCATCATCCAACGATTCCACCTTTCCAAGTTTGCTACCTAGCAATATCGCATTCTCACGTCCTATACCTCCAAGAAGTAAGCCATGTATTTGGACCCAGAAAGTAGCCAGAAAGGACCACTCTTGAAGGATCATAAGAGAGCCTTTGAAATTCCATGGTTCCTGTCTAAGCACATTTTCCTTGTCCTCCATAGTCGTGAAGGTAAACAAGAACTTATTGGGACTAGCATCCCCAATCTAGACCTCGTTTAAAAATCTCCAACCCATACGGATTATCGAAAAAATTATCTGCTTCAAATGGATCTTCCTCCATAGGAGCCGACCAACCAACATCAACTTCGATTATTGCAGGGCTCTAGTAGTGTCAAAATGTAGTAGACTAGAAATATCTTCCCAGCCAATATCCTTAGCTTTCTCCGTAACAGCATCTATTTCCCACTCCAGGTCTAAATTTTGAGTCATCATAATGGGGTGTAGGATGGAAGAAAAAGAGAAGGTAGATTAAAAAGTACAGAGACAGGAATGGAAAAAGGAAAGGGGGATTAAAGAAAGAAAAGAAAAGCAACACAGAAAAGGTAAATAGAGCAAATCAGGGTGGTGGATGGGTGAA
>CM025852.1:2116695-2215162 GCA_003952965.2 Morella rubra
AAATTTAAGGCAAAAAGTTATCTGATCTAAAATTCACAATATGTCTTCGAGTCCCTTGAGTCTTTCTTTTGTTTTCACCTATATTCTATTTTCTTTCACAAATTTAAAGGGAGACATTAAATATGATAATATTTGAATTGAAGAGAGAAAATAAGTGTTTGTAATGCACGCATTATTTGTAACTATGATGGATTTATGTTGCGTATCTCCAAGTCAAAAAAAAAATATTCACCATTTTAATTTTGGATTATATTTACAGCTTTTTCGGTATTGATATATAATATTACAAGAAAGTGCATTAAGTAATTGTTATGTTACGCGACACCCCCAAAGATTAATTTCTAACTCAGCCACTGCTAGAAATTGATTATAACAAAAAGCTTCCAGCATTCGAAGCAACTACTTGATATACCTTATTTTACAATACTCCCTCAGGCTCTACTCTATGAACCATACTAATATCAGAGACTCCAAACAATTCATTTTAAACTGTGCATGACACCGTGTGTTAGGTGAAACTTTGCTTAATCAGTCATTAATTTCATTATTTCAGTGTCTTGCTTAATTGTCTTTTATGTCAATAGTAAAGGTCCTTCGACACCACAAGCATATGAAAGACAATGCCAAACCTAAACCCAAATCTACATTCTCAAATTCCTTACCCATGCTGAAGTAGTTCCAGAATCCCCCACGAAATGTATGGTAACCCTCCTGAGAATGGTAAACAGATGATTCGCCATTAACCATGCAAGTCAATGCCACACCCAAATAAATCAACATCTAGAACAAAAGGGAAATCATGGAAGAGTAAAGAAAGATGAAACGAGTTTGAGTTTGCAGATTCACAATTGACTGTTCGCAACAAGATATCTGATTTGGAACTTACATTATGGTGTCTATGCTGGAATGGGCTGTTACTATCTTACACATGGGAACACTAGCATTTTGTTTTGAGAGTTAATTAATTCCATGTAGATTAGCTTTCTCAGATTTGGAGACTCTGGGATGTTGGGATTACAATGATCCAAAATGGATGATATGGGTAGTAAGCAATTAACACACCCACTTGGCAATCCAATTTCAGAGTAAGATCCTAGTCCACAGGTTTGGGTTTACCAAGCCACCTACTTGTCCTATTGATTTCAACGTAGATTGCTAAGATGCATGTCGCCGTAGCACAGCTGAAACTCAAACAAACCATCTGGGTTAGACTATGTACTAAATAGTCAAAGGCCATACAGGATTGAATGTCAGAATTCATGTCTGAATAGGAATTTTCTTGTTCAAAAGAAATGTCTATGCCGTATGTATTAATTTTGCACAGAATGTTGTTCTCAGACCAACTTCTGTCTTCAACCACTATATGCACCATTGGGACAAGATAATCAAAGCTAAATTATGGAACCTCTCTCTCTCTTTACTCTTTTTGTCTGGACACTCACTACCATCCTTCTAAAGGATTTATTTGAAAATAACATCTGCAGTTAATTGTGAAAACTGAAAACTCTCTCAGAAACATACAGTTCAAGGGAAATGGTAGCTAGGAAGATGAGGTTATTAATCACAATTATCAGTAGTAACAATTGTAGATAACACTCTCTTCCGTTCGGCCAATTATATTTCAATGGCCAAATAAAGCCTCGCCAAAAGGTTTTAAGAAGCACAAGTGAGCTTTAGATATTACAAAACTTAAAAGAGGTCAGAATGACATCATTTTTACACAGAAAAGGCCAGAGGCCAGTGTTAGTTTCAGAAACCTCAGGGTGAGTCTATGTAATTTACCTAAGAATCAATATGTGCTTCATCAAGGCAAGAAGCGATATAACCGTAATGGAGACCAGAAGAATGAATGCAGAGTTGACCTGCCTCACGAAGAGACAGTAACTAAGCTGGAGACTTCTATAAGCCAGTTTTATAACCTTTAAGCTCCTTTCTGCATCATCATTGTTATATTTTCCAATTCTAATGTTGCTTCCAGTATGAAGGCCAGCTTCTCCTTCTCCAATATTTTTGTGCTCTTTTTAGTTGTCATTCACCATTAAGGACACTTAAAACATTTTCCAGACAGACACTCCAAACCAGATTAGATGCCATAGATGGTGCTCTGCATATACCTCCATAGCTTCTTCTTTTGGGCAAGTAGCTTCTCGGTATACACCCAGCACATGAAGATTAATTATTAAGAAACTAAGGTAAAAAATGCTGGTATTATAGATGGGAGAGGAGTGATAAGAAGACTCACCATATTCAGTTTATCTTTATGGGAGACACGATGAAATGCATGCAAAGAATGCGGCAGATCAAGAGGTGCAATAGGGTCACAAGACCCTTCTTTCGGAGCTCTCATCCTCATGATAATATGCCAGCTGAAATGAAATTTTACAAGGAATAGATCTGTCAACTAAAAGAGTTTAGAAGTCAAACTGACGGAAGAGCAATGGATATAATACCTATCAATTTTCATTTCCTTTGCTGTCTTTACTTGATTCAGGAATGATTCCACAGACTGCTGGTCTGTGCCCGGATTTTTCTTCCCCTGTCAATTACATACATGTTTTGCGAACTAATGAGTTCAACAAACTTTGAAAGCTGCCCGCATATTATGCATTATTTCCCGAGATATGGATAACCAATATAAATCTATGCTAGATCTTAACCCAAAATGAGGGAGAAAAAACTAAGCATCTCTAGAGTTCTAAATGTGTATGCATCATGAAGAAAGTGTAGTATAGTATCATTACCAACTATGAGTAAATAATCCCCAGGTGGCTTGCACATTAAAGGTTCCACTTTAAAAGTACCAAAACAAAATGCGGTGGTTTCTTTTACAACAAATATCAATTGGTGCGACAATTGCAGATACTAGTTACAGGCAAGAAATATTAACGCCATTAATAACCATTCCTGACCTCTAAAAATGTCACTTAATCAGGGAAGAAACAGAATGACATGAGCACATGAAACCACTAAAACCACCATTGCAACCATTTCCTTTATAAAGAACCATAGACAGCCCATCTTACCCATCCAAAAGAAAATGGCAGGTTGTTTCCAGTTCCCAATGGCACTGTCGCAATTGGAGGTGGCTGTGGTAGTTTGAGATCACATACAACTCCAAGGAGCCAGCTGGCTGTCCCATCTCCACCAGCAACCTAACGATGAAAAAATCAATAGAAATAACAGAGACAGATATCAAGGTTAAGATTGTGCTGACCTTGAAGTTTATGTATGGGAATTGGGAAGAAAATAACACACATGGAGTTAACTCACAATTATTCTCAATCTCTTCTGGATTTCAGCTGCCAAAACATCTCCACAATACTTAAGAGTTTCTAAAGTGGCATAGAGCTGGCGTAGTACCTTATCAGGAGCCATTTCTCCCAAATCAAATACCTGAAAAATCGGACACGAAATTTCAATGCCATTAGGAACAAGAGATTTTCTAACCATAGCTGCAAATCCCATTGTTTAGATATCTATCAGCAAGCATCTCACTTGTGGGGAACTAATAGAATTACCTGGTTTTTATTGAGAAGAGCACGATATGTAGTAAGAAGTTCTCCTCCCAACTGGCCCCCACTTTTGGAATTTATGAAGACTATCACAGGACAAATAGGTATGTGGCAAGCATTTCTGACCTCTGACCCAGGTACAAGTATGTAATTTGGAATGAAGAAGTCCTTCAAAGCACCATCAGATATGGTATTACCCATTACAAATTCCAGCTGCAAATTAATCAAATACCAGGACAAACAATAAGTATACCCCTCAATCAAATTACTTCAAGGAATAACTAACTGCCTACCTCGAAAATAGGGAAACAAAAACGCTACATAATCATGATCATACACAAGTTCCTTTTGACACCAAATATTATCTGTTAAGTGTCTTTTAAATTCTTAATTAATTTCATTTTTCACTGGAGGAAGATAAGAAGAAAAATTAGAAGATATAAGACATTGGTACCGTTTGTTTCCCCAATATTTTAGGGCATGAAAATTTCCAACAAAATAAACACACTTCAAAATTTTTAACTTTTACACATACATACTTCACCTTTCACAAACCCCAATAAATTTCAATAAAGTAAAGATTCTCAAAATTTCGAAAATATTCTCGAAATTTTGGCAAACAAACACCCCCATCGGGGAAAGCTACATAACTCATGACGCATGTTCCTATGTGGGATATTCAAACCACCATCATAACAAGATATGTGTCGTGAGCTTACGAAGTATATTCGACTCAGATAATTCAATGACAATTAACGCAAGCGATTCCCCTAAGCCCTAAAGGAACGAAGTCTTAATCGGGAATTCCAATTCCCTTCGAGGCCCCGCTCGGTCGAGGACGAATTGAGATCAAACCGCAACAAAAACTTCAAACCAGAACACTCATAATAGGAAAAATAGATTTCTCCAGAGACTCTTTTGGGTTCAATATGCTTGGCTTTCCCGGCGACCAAACAGGTAGTTTTGTTAGTTATTCACAGAGGCAGTAAACGACGTCGTAGCAGGGAGTACGAGCTGAAGGAGGAAGATGCTTTACCTGTATGAGATATACTCAAAAAGGAAGATAAACGGAAAGATTCAAAAGCGATAGAATAGTGTTTCCAATTGCAAGCGATTCTCCGATTACGTCTTGCAATCGCATTTATGCGTCCGATTTCCTTTTTCTCTTTTTGGTGAGAAACGCGTTGGCTTAAGAAAATAGGTGGGAACAAGAGAAAGAAGTGCGAACTTGCAGCAGTTAATACTTGGTAAAGAGAAATGGAATTCTGGTTTTGCTTCGTCTTTTCCAGGTGGATTCGTTAACTCGGAGAGCTGTTTTGATTTCTGTTGGTCTTTGCGCCTAAAACGCACAGAAGTGCTTGTTTGAAAACAGAAAAACGGTGGGAAGGGACCGAGGCGCTTCAACCGTGTTCGGGCGGACGCGTGGAAGATGCCAAAATTTTGGCGCTGGCTGGTTAAATAAATTATAAAATAACCTCTCTCTTTTAATTATTCTTTTAAACTGTAATATTTATTTTATTTTTTTATTTTTTTATTTTTTCACGTATTTATTTTTATAAACTATTTTTACTTTTCAACAACTTCCTTTCATAAATTACTTGTATTTTTTTTCACTAATTTTAAAATTTTACACTCAAACGTATTTATGAAAATCTATAAAAAAAAAAAAATTAAAAAAGAGAAAAAATTTTAATAAAATAATTTTAATTTTAATAAAAAACAAAAAATTATTTTATAATTTTTTTAATTGAACCTAAAATTTTGACACTAAAATATCACTTTCAGATCTCAGTTTCACCCCAAGTTGGAAGGATACGTGCTATTTGTCATGTTGCCCAAATTGTCAGGCTCATGAGAAAAAAAGTGCCAAAATTTTGGGGCAGCTGATTTTCTTGAGGTGAATTATCAGTGGCAGAACGCGAGACTATAAAGTCTTTAAAAAGGCGATTTTTACTTATTCGTTTGAAATCCATTTTGTTGGCTCGTGGTAAATTAATGGAAAGTATATCATAGTCCAACCAATAACTATGAATTAATAAAAGGAAATATCATATTTTAAAAAATCAGAATTTGTTAAAAATAGAAAGCTTACTTTTCTCGGGCTTTGGGTTTGCTTCCCAATAGTCACTAATTCTAATCTCTTCAAGGGCATCGAAGGCTTATTAACTCGTCAATGTTTTTTTTTTTTATCTTTAAGATTAATCGAGGTATATTTAAATTAGGTTGGACATCCAGGTTATTAAAAAAAAAAAAATTACTTTTCATTATTAAAAGAAAAAGTATAATTTTATGTATTGAGATTTGGCATCAATTTTTTCCCGAGCACTAATAGATTATACTTTTAATAAATACTCCATTAACAAACTAATATTCATGGAATTATAGAAAATTCAATAAATGTCAATATAATTGAAAAAAAAGTTGAGAGAAAGAGCAAATTTGAGATAATAATTTCTTTAAACTAAACATATCCTAAAACTCGAACACCCTTTCTCAAAAATATGTAAATAAAAATAAACGTGTGACCATGAATATGGTATGTATTTAAAAGCTACAACCATAAATTCTTTGTCATATCTATTCGTGAAGCTTGGGAACCTGTACAAGGTACTCATATACGGTAATTTTAAGTAATTATGTTACAACGGATCTACTTCACAATATTTCCTCCATTGCGTGAATTTTAATATGCACCGGTCCTTTGTATCCCAAATTAATAAAATCTATTAATTTTGGAAAATGAATAGCGCCGCATGCACTAATTACCCGCTTGATAAATCTCGATTCACGCAAATATTACTTACCCAAAAAAGAAAAGAAAAGCAAATATTCGAGATTGGATTTTGCGATTTGGTTCATTACGCACTCGATGTTTGTTTGTCAAAATTTTAAGAAATATTTTTAAAATTTTAAAAATTTTTTGAAGTTTGAGATATATTGAGATTGGTGAAAAGTAGTGAAATGTATTAGTATAGATGTTAAAAATTTTGAAATGTGTTTATTTTGTTCGAAATTTTCATATCTAAAATATTAGAAAAACAAACTCCATATCAGAAAGCATGCAGCAACTTCTTAATTTGCCACGTGGCAAAAACAATTGCCTTGTTGGCTAAAAAGTACGCAAATAAGCCATGCTGACCCGACATGTATAGGCCTCAGGTCAAAACTTTGGCCCTACAGATGCACCAGCTTTTGGCCCTACAGATGCACCAGCTGGGATTTGTGGCACCGCGACGTCACAAAGGCTCTGCCCCGCCCCCATCCGCTGTGGTCTGGGGTAGGCTGGGTTGTAAGCCATACTCGTAAACAAAAGAAGGAGTAGTGAAGTTTGGACCTTTTGGGTAAGTGAGTAGTTTTGTCTAAACCTCTATCGGCTCATTTGAGAAGCTATAATCTTATTTTAGGACGAGGCATGCAAATCCCACAAATTCCTCTTCTTTTGGCCCATTTGAAGCTAGAGATTTGGCAATGTGAATTCTATACTATTAATGTAAGTACATGATCGCATGCCTAAACTTAACTAAACCATATATGCACATAGCTCTAAAACGAAATCATTAAATATATAAAAAAAATTATTTGTGCTCCATGTTCCTCAATTTGCTACGGATATATATATACATGCTATATATCCACAAGACTCCGACCTGACATTAATTTTCAAACCTAGCTTAATCGCGTAGAGAATATTCTTTCTAGGCTATCAAGCGTAGACCCCTCTAAAAGCCAACGGAAATTCCCAAATCCATTAAACTTGTCTGCATCAGCAAGTCAACCGAGACACATTGCAATTGGGAACAAGTTTAATCGGGTAGCTTATGCGCAAGGGGAGTACTCCTAGATTTTGAGGAACAAGTAATGAATTGCTTAATTGAGAACTAATTAAGTATTTAGTTGTATCTTGGATTTAAGAAGCCCCTCAATTAAAGAAATAACAGTAATTTCTTTTTTTCTTTTCCGGCAAGAACACGACCAATTAGCACAAACTATGATTTAATAAGTAACGTCTTCTGGTGATCTCCATTGGCTGCGGAAGAACGCGCATGACAGGATGTGACTCAAGCAGCCCAGCATGTTATGTGGAGAGGGACGGTTTCAATCATGTTCTCTACGTACGATTTCTCTACTATATATATACATGAAGCAGAACGTATAGCTAGGTACGCACGCTACCAAATAATTTGATCTTTTCTAGTTACCTCGTGATGCATGCAATGAGCCGAATTATTATAAAAAAAAATATTAATATAATATAGCATCGTGAGTAATATTGTAGGCCGTACCTCTCACATATAATATTATCGATCCAGAGAAGGAAAAAAATATAGTTCATAGGTGCCCCAGAATAGTAAGGACGATTCCTTGTCCACAGACGCATAGATATCATGTAGATATGATGTCCATTATTAACCTTATAAAAATGCACCAGCCATGCACGTACGTAACGTATTATATAAACAATCGTCGAGATCACAATAGAACTTACAACTAGTCGAAGCTACGTATATAATTTAATGCACACCTCATGTATAACAGAACTTAATTATAATGTGTATTAAGTACGTACGTAGACAATCTACCAAACATAACTATATATATATATATATTTTGGTCATGAGTCAGGCTCAAAACGAACTATATGATATGGTGTGTCTCTGACATTTGAATAATTCTCCACATGCAACCAGTGGTGGAACTAGGATTAATATCCAAGAGTGTCGAACTTTAAAGGCGAAATGACCAAAAAAAAATTTCCTTCATAATGCAAAAAGTGTCTTAGAATTACAATAACGAAAATTAAAGACGAAAAACATTAAAAATATTGAATTGTTGATGTAAATATCAATCTTGTCATTAAGAAGTTCCCACTGTTTTATCAATTATGAACAGATATTATTTTACAATGCAAGCAAAGAATTAAGAATTTACAAGTTCATGAAGCAAGCAGCCACAGGCCCACAAGGCCACAACAAACAAAGACTAAAAAATTTCGCTAGAACAACAACTAGTCACAATCAACCTCTGTAACAATTCAATTACAAGTGAAAGTGAAAATGAAAACTAAAAAGACTACAATCTAACATCCGAATGAAAACTGTAGTGTGCTATCTTACACAGGGAAGCCCTTTTTTTTCTTTCCCTAATTGGTTAACAAATCACACAATCCACAGAACAAAGATACATAACATCAATCCACAAATTCAAATATTCAATCATTTCAATTTTCAAATCAATTTCAATTCTAAAAAAATCCTCAATATTAGCAATGCAAATATCATTATATCAAAATAATCAAATTCGAGGAAAAAAAATAGAGAAGTGAGCATTACCTGTCCGTGATTCTGTGAAAGAGAGAGAGAGAGAGAGAGAGAAATGGCTGGTGGACCAGTGGTGGTGGTGGGCAGTCGGCGGAGGCATAGGCGGCCGCGAAAGCTGCAGTGAACGAGAGTAAGACTAAGAGAGAGAGAAGAGGGAAGATATCAAGATATGGGAGAGAAACTTAGAAAGAGAGAGATTAAATAGGTAAAATAAAAGTTTACCTGGCGGCCGGTGGGGAGCGGCTGAGCGTCAGCGGTGGCCGGTGGGCAACATGCAGAGAGAGAGTTGTGGTTGTCGGGGCTAAGAGAATCAGAGAAACCGAGTGAGAGAGAGAATGGCTAAGTGTTGTCGTCGAGCAGGGGCTGAGTCTGCGAGTGAAACACACCGTTTCACTCTGCCTATAAGCAAAATAAAAAACGGCCTGGGCCTGATGGGGACGGGCCCAGGCCGTCCGGGACCTAATGGGGGTCTCCCCAAGTTGGCCTGGGCCTATGGGTATCGGGCCCAGGTCATCTTCTATTGAAAAAAAAAAAAAAAAAACTACATGTAAATTTGTTTCATCTTCCCCTGATTCCGCCCCTGCATGCAACCCCTTAGATTTTGGCCAAGTTCTTACCATAACGAGTAGGGGATGTCAATCACTGCTGGTTTTAAGTATTTTTAGATTCTCGTTTAGGAAACCTTTCTACACAATAATAAAAGGTTAATTAATTTAATTCCTCGGTTCAAACGAAGATTGCTAATTAATTAAGTTTATGGTTATTTGTAATTTAATTAGTATGATATTGCTTGCTAGGATTATGAAATCTTCTCTCACTGTAAGTTTATAAGTGCCTGCGAATTCGAGAAAATAAGTTAAAAATTGTTATTAAATTTTGTTATTTCTCTACGGCAGTACGATAAGTGAAAATAAATAAATATAAGTGAATAAGTAATAGATGGCACATATCTGATAGATCATGTGAAAAGAAATAAAAATTTTTGAAATGTGACAATTGCAGTAATGCCAATATTGACAAGTCTTTCCTTCGTTATCGAGATCGGGGTTGTTAGGATCGGAACGAGAACAAAACAAAATAAAGAAGCTAATATTTGCATATAGTGCATATCTTAGTTGATCAATAAAATAATGTTTGACCAACCTTCTTGTCCTATATAGTGATTGATTGTTTTTTAATGTTACCATAAGCGTATTTAAATATATATAAAAATCTCTTTCAAAGAAATCGAGTGTTCTTAGCACTAAAACCATCTTTGTGTATGTTGCAACGAATCTTGCATGTGGAGGGTTGAGATTTTATAAGGAACCAACGGGGATATTTAAGGACTAAAAAAGCCGCTATAATTAATTCAGAACTGTACAGGATCTTGTAAAGCATTTAATCATAATAATGCTGCTTGAAGGTTTAATTAGGTGCAACCAGCATCTCAATCCAAGAGCTAATTAACTGGGTTCCGATCACGATGGTTCGGTGGTGAGTGGTCCATATAACACACGATCTTATCTATAAAGAATTGACCATGAACTGGCGCGCGTCAGATCATATGCCAAGGCTTCTAGCCAGCCGGCTCTAAGTTTAAGCCAAACCCCTGTAGGAGCCGTGGCTTATATGGTTCTTCTTTTTTATCTAGGAATATTAATATATTGTAGTTATCGTTTGGACGCGTGGATGATTAGATACCGTTTAATTTTGGTCCTACAAATTGACTTTCTGTATCAATATTTAGGTAGATAAGTGAATCATGTTTACGTTTCGAAAAAAAAAAGTGAATCATGTTTACTCACATAAAGCTAAGTCTCATGAACGCAATATTTCAATAACTTTATTTTCCTTTTTTTTTTAAAAAAAAAAAAATCTCTGATAAGTACTTAAAAGGAATTGAGATATAAATCAAACAAAAGGAGCACGATTTTCTCTTCGAAAAGATCAAAAAAGCGTCGCTCTTTCCCACATGCTTAATTGATGCGAGTCATGCATGCTGACCCAATAATTGTCGGTTCATGGATCCCCAAGTTGGATTGTACTGACCAGTCAATAATTGAATAGAGTAAAACGTGGACCCCGCCCTAAGCATTAGCTTAGGAAAAATTATGACACAGTAGTCCTACTCTTATCTAAGATTCTAAATGGGTTGGTTTTGCTGAGGGAATAAAAAAAAACACTCTAAATGTGTTTTTCCCTCTAATTAAAAGTTAATGGCTCCGTTCAATTTCTCATGACTTAGTGGATCAATTATTGGCTCCTTTCAACTTCTCTAAATGTTGAACTCCTCCGGAATTATCTTAGATCCTAGAGTACTACGCCATGCATGGAAATCAAGTAATTGGTAGCTATATATAGAGAGAGAGTAGAAATGGGAGTTGGAAAAAGAACCATATAAACATATATATTGCAATTGCTTGAATAACTAGATCATGACAATTTGGCCGAAGAAAACAACAAAAACAAGAAGAGCTGGCAACCGCCCTAGCTAGATGATGACATCAGTATTAATGGGGTGTTATTTCCATCAGCACCGCACTATTTCATTTGTAATTTTTCAAACTTCTCCCAAACTTTTGTTGACGAGAAAGCATCAAATAGTTCAAATCTTCTGCGCTACCGAGACACGGAAAACCAGTGGGGCGCCAGGAAGAGGAATGTGACAGAACGTAGAAATGATCGGTGCTGTAACAGTAGGAAGGGAAAACCTAGATACTCATGCATGTGGTCTTGGGTGGTTTCAAGACGCGGTAATAGTTGTACGTCAAGCTTCACGAATTTCAGAGAGATAATATTAGGATTCATTGAATAACAGAGCATGTTTACGATCTTTTTTGGACTCTGGAAAATTAGGATTCAGCAAAGGAATTAGGGAAGCCTTTATATATATTGCTGAGGATATTATTAGGTTCTTTTTTCTTAGCATCAGTACTTAGAGTTTGCTGATCTTTCTGGATAGTTAAAGGGAATTGCATAAAGCTGCAGATGGAATTTCCAACATTGAGATAAAGGACAACACTTTTATGACCAACCAACCATGAAAATTGCACTTCGGAGGATGGTCAAATACAAGAATGGAAAGTGTACTGGACTTTGATGGTCAGATATTTAATAGTTTCACATGTTAGATAGTTGTCTCAACGTAGCGTTCATGTCCCATTCCTACCGAAAAACATAATTATTATTTACGAATGCCAATGTGTGGTGGGGGTGATTTTGAAAGACAATGTCTCTATGATTAGCTAGGATGAACTATTCCCTTTTGTTCTGTTCTCGAATGATCCTTAACAGGAGTGTAAGACTTGTCAACCTTTCTGTCCAACTCCATCCAATAAACACGCCAATAAACGATGGCTTTGCTTACTGCTTGAATTGATCTCTAATAGGTGCAGTCAATCCAAGGAATGGGGTGCATTCAGTTCTCTTCACTTTATGTTATGATTTGAACGGGAACCTAATGTGACTTGCACAGACCAGGAGACTACATAATATATAATATACGTAAATCAAGGCTTATGTAGTACCATTAATTAGCTTCCATCTCTGATACAATTCATTAAGATGAAAGAAGAAGCTTAAGAAAATGAAAGCTCTTCACCTCTGAAAAATATATACATGTGCTGTTGGTGCAAAATTTTGTTGCATATCTTTATCAGGAGAAAGGAACAGGATTAGAATTACTGCACATTATGCTGAGATCCTAACAATCAGCATCAAGCTGCTATTTGTAGGGACTACTAGCTCTCAATTTGGTCTCGAGGTGCCAATGCTATCATGGCGTAGCACAATGGCAGCTAGTGGAAGCTCCTTTGGTGAATCTAAAAACCTTGGATTTCGTTATGTGTCAAAACAACGTTGGATTTTGTCATCAACCAAAAGGTAGACATCATTCGCTACCCACCCAGAGGAAACAAAAGCCCATTAACCATCGAGAAAAACCTTGCCTGTGGATAATCCTCAACCAAGTAAAGAAGTTACGTGGTGTTGCATTAGTCAAGTATTAGTACTCGCTTGAAAATAGAAGGATCCGAACTCACAACCATCTCTAGATATACACGGTCAAAGCCGGTCTTTTTATCATTAAGTTAGGGTCATAGGGGCTGAACAAACAAATAATTAAGCATAAATTAAGAAGAAGAAAAAAAAAGGAATTAAAAGGATGAGAGATCGATCCGACTCCGTATAATGCACGAAACTCGATCGGCTTGGGAGCTTGGAGCCATGCATGCGTAGTATGGACGCGAGAGGTCCCTGTTGCGCGGTCTACCATAGCGTCAGTCGGTATTCACGTGGCGAAATAGTGTTGGTGACAGCTAATACGGCGAGTAGATCAATAGGCACACCGGGTCGAAGGGATTTGATCTAGGTGACAGCAAAGAACAATTTTCAAACGACTTGTATATATCATCCACTGTTCTACGATCTGAGACAGATGCATCCTTATGAGTTATGACTTGGGAGAGGAGACCAGACAATTAGGAGCTGAAATCTGCTGCTATATGGCTGTCGCTGAGTTTCTACACCAGCCAATAACTTATGACCATGACATAGACACAATGAATGAGATTGTGACATCGACACGCCGCCAGCAAAGTCATGAGAGAGAGAGATGAGATAGATAGAAGCGATTGGATTAGCAGATTTGCGTTCCATCAGGTCAAACTTGTTCTTATGTGAGCTCATTGATTACGAGTGCTGAAGTTGTTCCACATTTACAGTGAGTGAGACACAGAGAAGAAGACAGAGAAAGAGAGGGAAATTGCGACTGTGTTTTGTAATTTTTTCCACATAACAAGACACGTCTAAAGTGTACAAAGGCCGGTACCGAATCCCCTTGACTTAATCATTTTCCTTAAGTTGCCTTCCATCCGAAGTATTTATATGTACACGCACCAAAGGTAGCAATACTTGTTTTCCAATCAGACCTCATATTTTCCTCTCTTTTTCTCTTCCTCTTTCTCTCTCAAGCACAGACACAAACACAGTACGCTTTTGAATATACAATGGGAAAATCTCCTTGTTGTGACAAAGATGGATTGAAGAAAGGTCCATGGACTCCAGAAGAAGATCAGAAACTAATAGAGTATATTCACAAGCATGGGCACGGTAGATGGCGAATCCTTCCCAAGAATGCAGGTGTGTTTACTTATTTGTCATTTTTGTTAACTTCAATGGACATATAGAGTAATAACTTTGAGTCCTAGTTCTTTCGTACGTAGTTCTTTCTGCTTGTTAGTCTTCTGATCTTTCGCTTTCATGACTGAATTATCGCTTCTTTCATGGTTTATGATGAGCAAAATAAGGGTTTGTTTTTTCTTTTCTGTTTATCTATTAGGTCTCAAAAGGTGTGGAAAGAGTTGCCGGCTTCGGTGGACAAACTATTTGAGACCTGACATCAAGAGAGGGAGGTTTTCGTTGGAAGAAGAAGAGGCTATAATACAATTACATGGTGTCTTGGGAAATAAGTGAGTACTTTCATTCTTCTGCTAATTTCTACGTGAGAACTTTTTTGTGTTGTCCCCGTTCATTTCCTTTTCTTTTCCTTATTAATTATAACCAATAAAAGTGTAGCTAGCAAAGATGCTAACTGCTCAATATTTATAAATGCTGCTATAAAAAGTACCTACTTCATGGACTTATTGTTTTTGGGGACTTTTGAATTGAATAACCTTTAAATTTGAGATAGTCAATGATGTCACAGGACCTAGTGGTGAATATTTAACGTTTTAGTGCCCTACAATATTTGTTTCCAGTTCTTTTTTTGTTTTCTAATAACCCAATGGTTACGTTCTTCCGTACTGTTGATGTTGTCTAAATGTTTCTTTTTGACAACTTTTTCTCAGGTGGTCTGCCATTGCTGCTCACTTGCCGGGAAGAACAGATAACGAGATAAAGAACTACTGGAACACCCACATCAGAAAGAGGCTCTTGAGAATGGGAATTGATCCAGTGACTCATACACCACGCATGGATATTCTTGAACTCTCCTCGATTCTGAGCTCGTCTCTCTACAACTCATCTCCACTTCATCTACCCGGCATGCTAGCTGGGGGCGGGTCTATTGTGAACCCAAATCTCCTAAGTCTAGCCACAGCTTTCTTGTCATCACAGTGCAGAAATTCAGACATTACTTCCCAATATTTCCAGCAGAACCTACTTGACAATAACCTGGTTACGAACCAGTTCCAGGCCTCCCAACCAATTCAGCAAAACCCGATTTACTCTGCTCAAGCAAACCAGCTCCGTAGCCCAATCCAAGAAATTCAACATTGTCAAACATCAAACACTCTAGGCACTCCATTTCAAAGTGAACCCCAGAACAGACAAGCCAAAGTGGAACAACTCTCCCCAAACCTAACTGATTTGATCTACCAAAACTCTCTACCAAATTTGTGGCAGAACAACGGAGAGCATCCTGCTTTAGCTATGAGTGCTATTCCTTTGACAAAGTCAGACAACATTGTTGAACCTCTGTTTGAAAACCGAATTTTACAGTCGGACAGCGAGGGGTCACCAAATTTTAGTTTTGGCACACTTATATCGCCACCGTCATCTAGTGCCACTCCCTTAAATTCATCCTCCACTGCGAACTATGCCAACTGCGGCACTGAAGAGGAGAGGGATAGTTACTGTAGCAACATTTTTATGTATGATATGCCAAATAGCTTAAATGCCAGTGGACTGCGTATGTAAGACAAGAGGCTACGTTCAAGTTGCATCGTACGTGCAGCAAGAAGCTAGCTGATATTTTCATAGATTTGGACAGTATCAAGTGTTTGACATTCAGACTTGGTTTGGGATTTTACTCTGTATAATTTGCTCGACTTTTACGATATCAATCATGCATTCTTTCTCCTGATTGGAGTTTGGTCAAAATCTTTTTCATTTATAGGCCTTTGTATGGTATATTTTGGAGGTTGGTGCAGCACCTCCTCCTTCCTACCTGCTGAGCACGCATTTGTCCAAGACTTTGCCGTACAAAGCATAAGCAGAAATTGCATTTTGTGAGAAAAGTAGTTCTACAGGGTTATCTTATCTGCATGCAGGTAATTCCAAAACCTAAATTGTTGGTGAACAACGTTTTTACTTAATTGAGACGATCGAATACTCTAGAACAAACTTAAACTAAGAGTTAGGCTAAGGAAATAAGAGAGATGAGAGAGAGAGAGCGACGCAGGAGGGTTGCGTGTGTATACTGTATCTTTACCGAATTAAATCGCGCGCCCAGGAATATATGAAGTTCTAGCAAGTTAAAAATTCTCGAGGAGACCGAAAAAGTAAACCAAAGCGACCTTAAACATAGGAAAAAGAAGCGAGAAGATCATAGCACCATGTTCTTTAGGGAAAAATGAAAGGGAAACCCAAAGAAAACCGCTCATAAAACAGTGGAAAACAGCGCACCAAGTATCGAGGTTCCGTCTGCGGCTTAACCTCTATGCTCGTTTGTTCTTCAGATGCTGACAGACAAAGAAAAGCCGGTCAATGATACTAGCTTCCGCAGGCTAAGTAGCTTGGAGCTTATAGGAAGTTGGCGCGTGCCCGGCGACCGCAGTCATGGATGAGGTTTGAGTGATCATCAATTTCACAAAGGCGATGGCCTGCAGAAAGGAAAGGGTTAGGTTGTTTGGCTCGCCTACTGTCAGGCGAAGGGCCGGAAACTAGCGGGGGTCCGTGGCCTCCCGAGAATTTAGTGTACTCCTATCGTCCAATGAAGCATCAACTGGGACAAAATCGTTGCTTCAAGAACTTGAACTTGTATGGAAAACAAAATATTGGTCTAAGGTAAATTGGGTCGGCTTCTTTCAGATAATGACCCATATACTAAAAAATCTAAAAAGTCAGAACAGGTCTTAGGGAGGCCCAACCTATTCTTAGGCCTACTTTACTAGGCTTTGGATGAAGCCCAGCTGGGGTAAAAAGTAAAAAACAATAAAGCACTGAAGCCCACAAATATTGAATAAATGTGAACGTGTTAGAGGAGTCGAGAAAAAGAATGTACTTCTCTCTATGTTTTCCTTGGATGAATTTAATAAACTAGAGTTGGGACAAAGTGAACGTGTTTGTGAGGGCCTAGCTCTATGGGGTTACCTTTCCTATCATCTCTGATTCTCTACAGCTAGTGTGAGAAGGTCAAATGCTCGAACAAAACTATCCGTAGATTCTTATTTCTTAATTATTTAGTGACAACATTAAGAAATTTAATATATTTTCTAATATTATAAATCTCGTTCTGAACAAGTTGCCAAAGTAATTAGAAATCTCATCCAACCGTGAATTCGATCGCTTGAATATGCGAAATTCATGGAATTTCAATACAATCCAGATTTGCTACCTCTCGAGAAAATGTAATTAGTCTAGTTTAGCCAAGATGGCTTTATTAATAAGCTCACTGACTTGAAGACCTTTTTTCTCCCCATATATGGGAATTTGGCTTCATGGTTCTTAAAATTTGAGTTAAATTTTGTCAAATTAAAATTAGAAAAAAATTCCTACGAATCTCATATCATGGTAGATAAAGACAGCTAAATTGTTTGGTTAGATACCCTTAATGAATAAACTGATGCATGCTCCTTCTAAAGTATCAAAAATACTACCAATTATTTGAGATAACTCTGATGCTCTAATTATCTAATTTATATTATATGAGTTGAAGGGACTATAGAAATTCGAGGGATTAATGGAGTAAAAAACTTCGAATAACCTCGTCAGTTAAAAAAAAAAAAATAGACGGGAGACAATCTCTCATGTAGTATAAAGAAGAGGTAGATAAAGTGTCAAAATGGTTTATTTATGCCAAAAAAATATCATCTAACATCAGCATAGATAACAATTAAATAAAATGATAAAGTAGTGAGATTTAGAAAAAGAAGAAAAAATGGTGTTATTAAGTATTTAAATTATTTGTATACAAACCCGCACAAAATATTTAAGACGTCCCATACTTTACACTTAAAACTGTTCCACACTCGAACACTAATTTGGACAAAAAAAAGTACAACGCAAGGGCAATATATATATAATCATAAAAGCAAAAAACAACAAAAGCAATACATTTAATTGTTACGGAAAAAATAAAGATATTACAAGAAAAAAACACCGGTTACCGACTTACCGGTTGTCCACCCCTTGTTTTTTGCGCGGTTGTCCAAAACTAATTAGAAGGAGAAGCAGAGCGGTACTCGACCAAGCGTTGGAGAGCCGCAAACCTCCAGGTCTAGTGAGATGAGATTCCACTATTTCGGCGCCCTCACTATCACATCCGCCCCAATCTGATGCGCACACATACGCCACCACAAACGTCCACCATGCGCCACCTCAGCGCCACCAATCCCGGCCGCGAGGACTGAGATACTTCAGGCGCCGATGAAATGTATCAACCGGCGTATTCGGAGAAAATGCGTGGCCGAGGGTCAACTGCGTCACCTGCGTATCTTAGATCGCACCAACGATCTTGGATACCAATTGCCGTGTCCAGGTCTTTAGCTTCTACACTTTTAACTAATTCATTTATCGTTTGGAATTCGAAACATTACGATCTCTTGAGGAACAGGGAAAGTAAATAGATTATAACCGGGCAAAGAGTTGTATCAGTCTGTATCTTTGGGTAAATATTGGTCCGATCAGTGAATATTTCAGCGTTTCCATAGTAAATTTCCTTCCTTTTCTTCCATTTTATTCGGCGGTGAAACGGATAGTAGACGATGGAACTTGATTTGTTTTCAGAGAAAGGAAAGATACTCAATTATTTGATATCGTACTCTCTTCTTGGTATGGCATTGAATATCGGCGTTGGTGTCATAGACGCTTTTGTTTGTTCGAGGTAATTGCTTACAGTCGCAGTCTTTGCTTCGCGGTGCTACTTCCATTATAAACTGCATGCGACTAGTAGAGTATTGAAAAAGTACATACCTTATGTTCGATTCCGAATGCGTTAAGGGAAACCAATTGTACATGGTGATCAATGAGGCATGTGACTGTAACATTATAGTTCGTCAGCTGCATTGTAGAAGAACTCAAATACGTCATCTGGAGGAAGCAGGCATGTTTAATCTGATGGAGAACAGAAATGTGTATCTTCTCTTGGATATTGCACGTAACTGGAAGGCTGATTCTAGTGAGTTGTGTTGTATAAGAGATTGCATACATTTTCTGAAGAAAACGGGTAAGTTCACATGATGGTAAAATACATTCTGCTAATAGATAAGAAAGCAACTATATGCTGTCTTCCAGTGAAGCATTTCCACTCTGTTGTGTAGTTCATGGAGATAATAGTAATGTCAGGTCTTTCATTATTATTCCAAGGTTTATTGCCAGTAGAAACTAAATCTCTAATTGAAAAGAGTTGAAAGTTTTTGCAATCCTTGTCTTGAGGCAACAATAGATGGTAAATATATTGCAACATTGTTGCAAGTTTATAGGTAAGATTATCTCAGTCCTTCGCTCAAGTTCAAACATCAATCTTAGGAAAATTCTGCATGAGTTGCATGATAGAAGAGTTTCCTCAGCACAAACGCTCAGGTTCATGCTTGTTATATACTATTCTCTTTGTTGCCTTACCTCATTAGGGAATCCTAAATACATTGTTGACTGTGCAGGTTTTGGACATGTGGAAATGTTAGGAGGGTGGCACATTCCCTTTTCCCAAACTTGAAGACTAACTGCTTTGCAGTAAATATTTGTCGGGGATATAGCATCCTTTTGCCCAATTACTCCCTAAGCATAAAGATCTCCCAGTATAAGTTTTCTTTTAGAGGACCTTCTCCTTTTATTTTATATAAAGCAAAAAAAGAGAGCTTATTGCACAGTAGTGGTTCCAGAAACTTCCATGGCCTTTCAACGTGTAATAGAATTTCTCACCAGGTGCGAATCACTTGGAGAAGGTTTTCCCAAGCATGCTCCTACAATGAGCCTACATTATCACCAATAAATCAGATTGCATGTGCAGTGAGCCTGGCTTTGACCAGATCAAATCTAGTTGCCCCTGGTGTTATTGCTATCATTATTGGAGAGCTTGCCTTGACACGACAAACATGGGCAGAAGCAGAATACTTACCTACAAGGGATACATTGTATATGCGTGCCCAAGATGGACATGTTTATTTGACCTCATTTGTGTATTCAGTGCTGGAGTTTTTTATTTTGTTCCTCAGAGCTATCTATTTAGCTATCTTGTTCTCACCCTGCATTGCTATGGCTCCTTTTGTGGATTCCCTTGGCATTGAGTTTCGGAAAAGATGGATCCACACTATTCATCTCACACTTGAAAAGGCAGGTCCAGCATTCATAAAATGGGGTCAATGGGCTGCAACAAGACCAGATCTCTTCCCTAGAGATTTGTGTAGCGAACTTGCCAAACTGCATAGCAATGCACCAACACATAGTTTTCAAGTAACAAAAAGAACCATTGAAAGGGCATTCCATCGAAAGCTGCCTGAAATCTTTGAGAAATTTGAGGAGAAACCCGTGGCGTCAGGAAGTGTTGCTCAAGTTCATCGAGCTACACTTAAATACAGATATCCTGGTCAGCAGATCAAACCTGTTGTTGTAGCTGTGAAGGTTCGACATCCTGGTGTTGGTGAAGCAATTAGAAGGGATTTTATGATAATTAATTTTGTGGCCAGAATTTCTACGTTCATCCCTACTTTGAAATGGTTGAGATTGGATGAAAGCGTACAGCAATTTGGTGTCTTCATGATGTCTCAGGTTGATCTTTCAAGGGAAGCTGCTCACTTGTGTCGTTTCATTTATAATTTCCGAAGATGGAAGGATGTGTCATTTCCAAAGCCCCTATATCCCCTGGTTCACCCATCCGTTTTAGTGGAAACTTTTGAACAAGGTGAAAGTGTTCTGCATTACGTAGAAGAGCTTGAAGGACATGAACGAATTAAAAGTGCCCTTGCTCGAATCGGAACCCACGCACTTTTAAAGATGCTTTTGGTATCTTTTACTCTGTCCATCTCTTTTTTCTTTTTCTTTCATATTTCCTGTAGTCGTAACTTGTGGTCCTTAATACTATAGTTGATATAGTGGTTCTATGAAATGGTGTTTTATTCTTGGAAAAGTTAAAAGTTGAATAGTAGTATGTCCAAGAATTACCGTTGTACCTATAATAATATGACACAAGTATCGAATAATTGTGCAAGTGATTGACAAAAAGCAGAGTCATTCTTGGGAAACTTATTTCATTAGGAATAGGGTTAGCATCACCTTCAAAGCTAAACTGTGTACTGTCCTCTTGACAGATAATAGTGTATGAAGGTTATTATCTTTGCTCGTCTTAGACTCTATGAGTATCTCTGACAAATGGAATAAAAACGAACAAGATGTTGCATTGGCTGGTCAAGTGTGGACAGAATTTCACAGTCTCTTGAAGTCTTGTACTTCCCCAGAGTTTCATTTAAGGGATTTAACATGTGCAAGTGTTTAAAAAAAATGTTTATATGTGCCTTTGTATTGTTTAAACTATCTAAAGGGCCAGTATTTGTTTTCCACTTTCTTAATTTACGGTGTTCAGTTTGAAATCCTGTACCGGCTTCCATGTATAACCAAAAGAATGTGTCCTTTCAATGTTGAGACATACATAACTGAAATGAAACTATCGACTCCTGAATACTTTTATAGTCAAGGTGAATACATGTTTTCTTTTTTTCTTTTCTTTAAGTACCTTCTGAATATTGGTATATCAAATCCATCTGCCCTAGAAAAATATCAACTCCTTTAGTGATCTTGAATTTTTTTTAAATGTGTTCAAAACAGTCTATGTGTATAAATTATTCCTCTTGCTTGTATGGGGCTATGTCTTATTACTTCCATTGTACAGCCATACGTCAGGGACACTCATCTTCCTAAGGAGCAGATTTTATTAGTCATGGAACATTTTGACTCTAATTCTTTGATATTGTCCTTTTTGAAATTTCCTTGTGTTTGATCAATTTCCTCCTTTTTTGTCAAGTATCTTTTGCAACATTGATTTTTTTTCTTTCCTTTTTGGTTTTTGTGTTAGGCAAGTACCATTGATATATCATAAGGTACATCCTAGTTTTTTTTTTCGGCATGTCCATGTCATGGCTGAAAAGTTGACCAGATGTTAAATTCCTCGACTGTGTTAAGTTGAATTTCTCAAATATTAGTTTCAACAACGTATCAAGGTTTGTGCCACCTTTTTCATGGGACAACAAAAGTACCATTGTTACGTACTCGTAAGACCTGTGCAGCCTTTTTGTTGTAAACCTGCAGTTGCTTCTCAAGAAGCTAGTAAAGTAGGGTTTAATGGATGGTTTCACCCTGCAAGATTATTATTGTTTTGGAATGTACTCCACATGGCCTTTTATATATTTAGTCTTAGTAAAATTAGACATTTCATGGGTGATCTTGTAGAGTGTATTATGCTGAGAAATTATTTTATACTCCAGGTAGACAACTTTATTCATGCGGACATGCATCCTGGAAATATTCTTGTCCGAGAGGCAAATACAAAACCTTCACATAAGCGAATCTTTAGATCAAAGCCTCTTGTCATTCTTCTGGATGTAGGCCTCACTGCTGAACTTTCTATGAAAGATAGAGTAAATCTGCTGGATTTCTTTAAGGCTATTGCCCTTCAAGATGGTCACATGGCTGCAGAGTGCACACTTAGATTGTCTAAACAACAGAACTGCCCAAATCCAGGGGCTTTCATTAAGGTAATGCATCTGCGACATAGCTTTTGTATGGAGATAACACTCACTTCTTGTTATCGAAGAATTGGAGGCTCAGTTTTAGTTTTATGCCGCTTCTGAAATAGAAACCATACATTTGTCTAGTCCGGTTGATATGAGAATCTTACGGACAATCATCACTTGTTAACCAACATCGTTATTTGATTGGGTGATTTATGTTCATATATCTACAAATGCTGCACTTTTCGTAGACTGAAATTTTTTAATTCAATAGTTTGAGTGTTTAATCAGAGGAAAATTCAAGGACAGTTGGGGTAGGGCAACTTTATCGTGGATGTTAGGTCCTCCACTTTCATAATGTTGATGTACAGGTTTAGAGGTAGGTAGTCAATAACATAAGTGGTTTTTGGGGATGCCAAAAATGTTTACACAATTTTATATACCTTATAGAAACTGTGCATTGTTAATCCTATGCAACTTGTTGTGAGTTCTTAGGATCCATGGTTCCCTACCAACAAACTCCTTGTAGATCACATAGTTACTTTAAGTTTGTAAGAATTGTAAGAGGTTTTGTTGGTTCAACAGGAAGTGGAAGAAACTTTCAGTTTCTGGCGCTCCCATTTTGTCCATCCTGCCGACTGCATGCAGCAAATGCTTGAGCAAGTTAGGCGTCATAAAGTGAATATCGATGGCAATATTTGTTCTGTGATGGTAACCACTTTGGTGCTTGAGGTACTTCCTGCCTTTCTTCTGTGTGCCTTGAGGTCTTACAGTTGTTTTTTCGCGCCAGAAATTTAGAAGTTGCAAATATTTCTTTGGTTATCCTAAGTGCCATCACTGTTTAGTAGGGCTGTCCAAAGGCCGGTCCGGGCCAATGTAACCAAATGTACAGAGAGCAAAGCAACCGGACCGGCCATTCTAATGAGACCGGACCGGTCCGGTTTCACCGGTTTGGGCCCAGAGTTTGGGCCTTATTTTAAGCTATGTTTTTTTTTTCTTTTTTTGGGCTTCTTTACACCAATTTTTTAGTGTTTTTTTTGCATCAAGTTTGGGCTATGATCTCAACCAAATTATGCCACAATTGTGACATTTCTTCTACAACAAACTAAAAAAACTTTAAATCATACATTTAAAAAATACTACTATACTAATTACTAGGTTACTAATAAAAGAATTCTAAATCATAGATTTTTAAAAATAATAAATCATACAATAACTAAGACTTAAAGCATACATTTAAAGAATTTTAAACCCACAAACCAAATAGAAATTCCAAAATAAAGAGAGGGACACACGGCAAGGGAGAGAGAGACACACGGCAGCAACCACTAACCAGCAAAGAGAGGGAGGAGGCTGAGAGGGGCTGTGCGTGAAAGAAGAGAGGGAGGGGGCTGTGCGTGAGAGAGGGAGGGGGCTGCTGCGTGAGAGGGGGGGTGCTGTGCGAAGTGAGAGGGGGAGGGGGTTAGGGTTTTTTTTTTTGAATTTGTGAGAGAGGAGGGGGGGTGCGCGACTCGCGTGAATGTGAGAACGTTTAAAAAAAAAAAAACCAGTTTGGACCGGTCTGGAGCAGTATACTCCGGTCCAGTACCCCTTTTTTTATGTATGAAATCGAGACTGGACCGGAGTATACCAGTTTCACCAGACCGGCCATTCCGGTGAGTTATTTCTCACCGGTTTGGCCAAAACCAGTCCGGTCCGGCCGGTTTTTTGGACACCCCTACTGTTTAGAATGACTAGGATTAAAATGACTCAAATGTTGCTACAGTCAGTTGCTTCTATATTTGTTGTGCCAGATTTTGATTTTGGATAAGTTGGTGTGAACATATTCATTGAAACTGTGGAGATTGTCAGAAGTATTCATTTTTAATTAGCTAATAAGCTCTAGCTGAAATGACGCGGTCTCCACCTCCCCATCCCTCTCCAAGAAGTATTTATTGCATCAATTTACATTTGGAGGAATTTTGGTTTGACCTTTGGAATTTTGGCACTCGCTTTTAGTTTTTTTCCTCCCGAGTTTGATCTTGATCATTTAATGATCACAAGGCTAAACTCTCTTGGAGCTTTGGGTTATGAAAAATTTAAAATACTTGATACTCAGGAAGTTAAAGGAATCATCTGTCAGATTGTCATGGCCATGTGATCTGGGCAATCTGCATATAAATACTCACGTCCTGTCCAGTTCGAGATTCTACTCAAAAAGACAATCTGTTGACGATTGCTGAGCTTCAAAACCCATAAAGTGGGAGAAGGCTGTTGTTGGTGTTGGTTCCACAAGTTATTCATTGTGAGGTCCTTGAGAGTATTCTTTCATAAAACCATTTGGTAGAAATGAATTGAGGACAATGTTACAGAGCTGGGAATATTGTTGTAACAATTGTCGACTGCGGTCCCAAGGGAGAGGGGAGGGGAAGAGTTGAACCAATGACCTCTGCTGCATGAGGCACCTGACTATTTTTGGCTGCAGTGACATTGACATACTTTCCTCAATGATTTTCCTGTTAACCCCAGAAGCAAGGACACTTTCATAGGCTAATATCAGATCTCTAGAAGATTGGAATAACAAAATCCTTTGTTTTCTTTTAGCATCTCATGATGTGATAAATCAAATAATCAATCTAATTATGTGCAGTATTTACTGGGATATTGCTGTGGCCTTGAATAATACATGTTTCTGTAGACCAATTTAAGAAAATTTTATCTTTGTTCATAATTCTCTAATTTCTGTTGTTTTTAATTCCTCCTTTCCTCAGGGGTGGCAGCGGAAGCTTGACCCAGAATATGATGTGCTGCACGCATTGCAGTCACTGCTATTTAGAGCTGACATGGCGGACTCCCTCTTCGAGACTATTGGAAAATTCATGGCCGCCTAGAAGAAGCCAACCTGTTCACCTTGTATTTTCTTCCCCTCGGAAAATTTTGGCACTGATTCTATAAATAATTCAAAAAAATAAGAAGAAAGGATGCAGAGTAGTGTCCTAGGGATAACAGATTATCTTCCAATTTTCGTCTTTTTTTTTTAATAGTTTCATGGCCTCTTTCCATATATTTGATAGTAGAAATGAGAACCCTTTTCAAAACTGCAAATATTCCATATTTGACATTATTGAAACTGCTCTAAGGTTAGGTTACTTTAACCTACCTGCTCAAACCACCTAGGAACGTTTGACCCAACCGCATGTCACTTTCATAGCCTGCTGTACGCAGACAATTTACTTCACGGTAGAACGTTTTTTTTGTACCAATAAAGAACGTTTTTTGTACCTCCCCAAAATACGGAATTTGACTATTTTGTTGTTATTACCGTTTGGTCATGGTCCGTCAGTATTTTAGGACCACGATCCTATGTAATTCGGGACCGCATTGTTGTGCAATTGTGAGAGAGAGTGGTGGGTCCCGGACCCACCACTCTCTCTCTTCAGAATTGCAGGCAATCTAAATCCAGTATTTTAATGGGTATTAGGTGTTAGTGAGGCCTCGAGCTTAGTTGCTCTGTTTTTTTTTTTTTTGGCAAAAAAATGACTTAATAGGATGAACCATCATGAAGTCAAATCGAAGTTCACCACTACTTAATTCGAGAATTTTACATAAGAGCATAGTTGTTCTGTCTAGATGGGAGCGAATATCTAATTCTTTGGAGCCACTTTTAGTTGGTCCTTTCTATTCAGTATTCACAGTCAACAATGCCTCATTTCCATAGTTTTGGTTCAAAATCTGTTTGACAGAATTCCACCGAGAAGAAAAGGCATGGATTTGTTTCTGAAATAGTTTTTAGAGTTGGAACTATACCGCCTTTGGTTCGACTAGTAGATTGTTGTTCTTCTCTATGTATCTCCTTCAGTCTTTCTTCCCGGTTTTCATTGAATTCTCACTGTTATAGAGTCTAGAGCTTTTGATTAAGGAATGAAAGTAATGAGATTTTAGTCTCAATTTTGACAAATTAGCTAGACCTCCGGTGGGCAATTTGAAATAGAGCATTCAAATAAATTCATGTGCTTTAAATTCTTGTGCTTATTCTCAAACGTTAGCCCTCTGCCGGTTTTGATGGCCACACACTACAGCCTCTACAGGAAGGAACTATACGAGCGGGAATGTAAACCAGAATCGAGACTTATTAATGCGGGAAGGTTCGCCCTAACAAGGGTCACCGAGTGTAAGAGTACTAAGAATGCAAAAGGAAACAGGATTGGGGTGGCTTTCGCATGTAGGCGTGAATGAGCGTTAATCCGAGAATGGTTTTCTGGAACTTCTGTCTTTTTCTTCTTTCCACGGGACAAAAGAATGATCAGGGGAGCAAAAAACAGTGAGTTCTTACATACTGAATGGACGAAACACCATTGATTGTTTTGCTTCCTTTCCTCCAACCTATTTCGATATTTGCTTCGCTTTTAAGACCCTCCCCCCAAGCAGAGAGTTCATGTTTACTACTAGCTGAAATTAGTTAAATATGTGTAAATCTAACGAACCTTTGCTAACAACACAAATTGTGATTCAATTTGGATTGTTCATTGCAGCAGTAATGATGGGTTTAACAGAGGAATTGGTTGTGACTCAGTAAGATGCTCAAGATTCAATCAGGTCGGTGAAGGCACTCTTAAGCCCACCAGGGCGCCTCGCCTGTTCTGAAATCAGTTTCAACCCATGGAACAAACAGTACCTTTCCCTCATCAATGTCCGCGTGTGCCAGAGCCAGTGACTGTTCCACGTGAAGATTAGGAGGATAATTAGCAGAAAGAGGTAGAGAATATTTAGAACAGTGATGGAGGAAAAGAATATATGGACTGGATTGTTATTCATTCTGTGACTTACCAGAGGAGCAGGTCCCCTAACAACCATGCCTTGGTTGTTGTATTGGGAACCATGGCAAGGGCAGATGAATTTTTTTTCAGCAGTATTCCATGGAACCACACAACCCAGATGTGTGCAGACTGCATTAATGCCATAGGTTGCCAGAGTCCTGTCATTCTCCACAACAAGGTAGGTTGGGTCTCCCTGCAAATTAGAATTTCCAAATCATTACCTACACCGTTGAAATTGGTATAGTAGAAGACATCGAGTTTGGCAAAGAGCAGTAGAAGTTTGTCCTTGAAAAGGAGAAGAGCACAAGTTTGCGCTGCTTCGAAGATTTCAATATGCTGGCTCTATCTATATACATATGTGGTCAGGGATTATGAATAAGTAGTACAATGGCTGAATTATCATTAGGGTGCAAAGCTTTTATTGAAAAGAGAATAGGAGATTCTCAGGAAGGAAATATAAGATATGAGAGTACCTTCAACCCTTGAGTTAGGGTTCTGTCGCCAGGGCCATGGGTCTTAAGCCATTCAGCTGCAATGACATCATTTCCAAGGGCATCCTTTGCTATGGTACCGCCTCCAGAACCACCTGACCTGTCAGTCGCCAACAAATAGGTACAGATTTTGGTCATCCAACCATATATACCACAATACTTCGAAATCAATACATCAAAGGAGAGTGACTCTTTGGGCAGGAATAACAATCAGAAATCAACCCATCATTCTTGATCCAAGCCACAGAGCAAAAATTTGAGATTTTGACCAACTGAACGACAAGCATTAACTAGAACCCCACAAAACGCCTAGGGGTGATATAAGACAATCACATACCACTGTAAAATTGACAAAAACATATCGATTACGAGGTCTAACACTCCCCTTACGTGTGGGCCGAACTCTCTTTTACTTAGGAGTCCCAACAGGTAGAATATTTAATTAAAATTGGTGTAAAGTGAGGAGTCAAGTCTCGAATTCAAGACTTTGGCTTCGATACTATATAAATCTATCATTTATCCCAAAAACTTAAGCTAATAGAAAGAAATAGATTTTATTATTTGAATTATATTCTCTAACACACTTGAACTACACTCTTCTCTTCTTTGTGCTCTACACACTCTTGTAATATAAATATGACTCAGGATTGTACAAAATGCCTTTTTCTTTATCATAATCAACACGGACTGAAGACCATGACAAGTTACCCTTCTAATCTGAGACTGTAAACAGAAGGATGCCAAAAAAACAGCAATTCTGTCAAGTCGAGTATAAGAACCAAATTGGCAGAAAGTGAAACGTTCATACTTTACTCTCTGAAGATGACAATTCTCCATGGAACTTTTCGACTCCACCTTTTTTAGCCTCTCTTGGATATTCCTCCCACGGCGAAATTGGGAGGATCTATTTTTTTGTTTTACTATGTAAATGAGAAATATTATCTAATTCCATTTCTTGGACTGGCCGTGAATTTTAAATTCTTTCTGTCACCCATCCATCGAATTTCATCTACTTAAAAGACTATTTCAAATCTTATTTTGTTTTATTTGATTAAAATAAGCGTCGTTTATGAACGTTCTTCTACATTTTGCGCGAGAAAAATTTGTAACCCCGGGGCCCGGCTATACGAAACTTAAATGCCAATAGGAAAGAAAACCGAACTCACCCTGGGGGGGCAAAGAAGGTAGCATAAGGAACCAACATTCCAGCTGTGGGGAGAGATAGAGCACCTAATAGAAGTAGATTCATGAGCTCCCTCTTGCCCATGTCAGGTACGCGATCGGCTGGAATGCTTGTGGCCTGGCAAGCGATTTTCATACCCTTTTCATTTCTCGCCAGATGGGTTCTTGTGGGCTTAAGCATCAAAGCTTGGGATGAAGAAAACAACCCATTCTTGCTAGAGCACAGCTGAAATCAAACATAACAAACTTTTGAGAATTAAAGTTTCAGATATAATATCTGTTATCAGCCAAGTCACTGCAAAATTGGTAGCGGAAAATCGTGAAGTCCGTGATGATGAGGATGGTAACTACCTGAGAAGTGGTTGAAGGAGAGAGAGTGGAGGCAGTCATGGCAGAGAATTTGAGAGAAGAGGAAGTGGGTATAACAGATATGTTGAAGGAGGAGAGAAGGTATGTATGCATTAGCTTGTAGATAAGGCAAAAGATGTGACTGATGGAAAAGAAGCGGGATTACAGAGCCACATATTAAAGATATCAACATTTTGTGCTAACAGTGCTTTTGTGAATACTCATACAAAATGTATGCTGAGAACGTAATTATTACTGACCGATTTCTAAATCTCTCGGCTGAATTGATGCATAGGTGTAAAACAGATTTGAAGTGTTTAGGATTTTCTATCTATTTCTTTCCTGTCAACTACCTCCAAGCCTAATATTAAAATATCCCCTCCAGTTAAGGTATATAGATTGATTGGATGCGCGGATTAGTCTCACATCACAAGAAAAAACAAGTATAAAGAAAAGAAAAATGTTTCAGAAAGTGCTATATTAAAATGTATTTCTGAAAAAAATTATATAAAATTTCCAGATTTGATTTCCATTCTATCTTAACCAATCTCTGGTTATTTCATCTGAATTCAAAACTTATATATAAGTTTTTATAGACAACTCAACTTATTTTCCTGTTCCCAAATTCTGAACTCAAATAATAAAATAAAAGAAAAAAAATCACTTTGCACTCACAAATAATAAACAAGTCTCAACTAACACAGTTAACAAATTGAGCCCTAAAACTACTAAATTTTATCAAGTTACGCTACGCTCTTAAAAAGTATTCAACCATCAAAATTATGCCACATATGTTATAAATGAATCACATGACACGGTTTTGACTATCAAATTTATTTGCAGGCACAAATTGATTGATTTTAAAGATTCAAGAGCTCCATGTATCAAAAGTGGTAGTTCGGACTATGATTGGAGATTGTTTTGATAGTTTGGATGTGCAAAATGACTTTCTCCATAAAATAATGTTATCACCGAGTGTGGTGTCTCAATGATAAGAGCACATGTGGCTTTAATAGCCTTAATGAGAATATGACTTGGAACACGTTGTCCCTTGCATCAGCACAAGATCAATCAAGACACTGCTTGAAATTTTGAATGGTTTTTTGGTTGGTTGGAGCTACTATGGTTATCCTATATAGGGTTATCACCTCTTATAGTCTCTCCTCCTCTTCTGCCAAGAAAAAAAAAAAAAAAAAAAAAAAAAAGTAATGGCTAGGGAATTAACATTTCCATATCTCATACTAGATTTCTTGAAGCACCAAACGTTGTTTCTTAATGAAATAGTTCAAAATTCACGACTCAACATGCCATCTTGAGAAGATCCTAAATTTTGTCGTAATTTATTGCATCTTAAAGCTGGTAAACATCGAAATGATAAAATCTGAAAAATCTAAAATAAAAATAATAGATAATATTTAAAAAACATAAGCATTGAGGTACATGATCCTTCGCTACAATATCAAAGGACACCATTCTGGAAGGACGATAAAAATATGGTTTTCTATTTGATGACGCAAGATGAATGTGGCAGAAGAAAAATTTCTGATCAAGACACGATCGTCTACCCTTTCCAATTGTTATAAGCATGCTTCACGTGCCGCTTGCAGAATGAATCCATACAAATGAGTTCCCCAAAAGAAATCCGACCTGCTTTAATGCTTTTCTCCTCGTCTAAGTCTGTTTAATATTTTGTTTTAAAGTAGATGATTCCACCACGATTACACAACCTAATCCTGCTAGCTGTATGTTGTTTTCAAGCTCCATCAAATATGGCTTTTACATCTTGCTAATTACGCAGTTAAATGCGCTGGTTTATGTTAAATATCTAAGCTTAACTTAATGCAAACGATTATAAGTTTTTTTTAAGTTGTAAACAAACACATCACACAAAATAAGCCTGCACAACCGACCCACCACTACGAGACATTTCTCTGTGACATAATACTATGGGAAAAAAGAAGAAAGAATTAACGAGCAAAACACAATGAAGAGCATAGCAGAGACTAATATATGGAAAATTTGTCAATGAAAAGGAAAATTGCAGACAATCATACCAATTCATTTTGGGGGGAAGAACAGGTATATGGGAATCTCAAGACTGGTATATGACAAAAGAATGTTCTACTCCAAAGCCGCCTACAATTAAAAGCATAGTTGCTGATAGCTCAGATCCCAAAAGATTGCAGAGTATCTATTTTCTGCAGACTGGTGTTTCCTATCCTCTCGAGTCTCAACTACTAAGCCTTTCAAAGAAATATAAATACCCCATATCTTTGGGGGGATTAACGGAAGCCCCGACTTTATCATCGTTGAAAATGACCCATCTACCATCTTTAAAAATGTGAGCAACATAGTGACCACATTGAGTGGAGGTTCCGATGTGGCTTACTATTCCCATCAGTCTATACCCTGCGAAAGGCAAGCAAAAATGTTAATCAAAAGAAATTGTACTGTCTTCACTGATAACGTCTTATAATTACTTCATGACACATAGACTACAATTAAAAAGGCCACATTAACAGCTTTGATTTGCACCGAATCATGACAGTTTGAAATTTTGGACAAATAATGAGGCAAATATTTAGCTTATATAGGTGAGTCTTGGCAAGCTGAACAGAAGCATCATTTAACTCACTGAACAGCCTACAGGCTACAGCCTATGACTATAGGTACAAAGCAAACAGCGCATAACCAATACCCTAAGATAGAAATCAAGCTAAACCAAACAAAAATGATTATCTAAAGCACACAACTTATTTGGATATAATTACTTTATGCCATCCAAAGTATAAGCAGCCAGCCACATACAAATATCCCCAAAGGAAAAATCAGTTTGAGTTGGTATAAAGTATAGCAACGATAAACATATGAAAGAGGATGGAACTCACTCCCTCCTCCATCAGGTAGTCCTGCATCTGCAGAAGTAGGTGCAGTGTCTGACGTAGTAGCATCCATGTCAGCCAAAACAGAAGCTCCAGGGTTGTTGAATATCCAATCTGTTGCTTTCTCAATGTCGCCACCCTGAAAATACATACATTATTACATCCATCACTCGGATAGAAAATTTGTAGCATTGAAACCTAATAGGTTGATGTGCTACTCCTTTTTCTCAAAATGAATTGAAAGTGGCAAAATACTTACGGAAGCCTTCAATGCTTTCCTGGCAATGTCTTCTTCAAAACCAAATGAAATCAAGGTGTCAACTTTTGATTGGTCAATGCTCGTAAATGAAGTATTGGCACCTTTAGCCTCTGGGGAAATAATATCATCAATATCTGCAAAACCAAAAATGTTCCACTATTACTTAAGATGATATACTAAAACAATTTACATAAGAGCTCCCAAAAGCTGGATCAAGCTAAAACCGACTGTTTTCCTAGGTGAAGAAATACTTCTCCACAAGCTAATACTAAGTCAGAAATACCTGCATCGTCCATGTGAGAAAGTAACCAATTCATTGCCTCTTCAACACCAGCATTCGAAGTCCTTATGGCAGCTTTCTCACAATGAAGCTGGTTGAATCCCATTGACACAAGCTGTGAAACAATATCCTCATTTGGCACGGGCTTATTTGATTCTACATCATCCTCAGGGACTGCATTATTAAAAGAAAGAAAAAAAAAGCCAAAGAAAATTATTTTAGAAAAGTCAATTGTCAACACATACATGCCAATGATATAGAAGTTCAAGCCACAAGGCTATTGGCTGGAGCAAACTATTCAATGACCATCCGGTTCTGTATGCTAATAATCCATGTATTTAATAACAAGAAGAAATGGCACATAGTCGTCACCATGACAAGACTTGAAACAAACACAAACCCCAACCCACGTCCGACCCTGAGGGCAAAAAACCACTTTCCTAATTGTAAAAAACTGATTGAGCTGTTGCAAACAAAGTAACTATAATCTTCTGCCATGAAACCCATGAAAAAGACATCCCCGGAGCAAAAATTAGCCAGCAACTCTATCCTAATAAATTATTGATTCAGAAGCTAATGAGCTCAACCACGGACAAGAGACAAGAAGCACGAATTGATGCATGTCAAGTCCTATTGTAATATGGACATACATCTATGTCTTGAAAAACACAAAAGGCAAGAGGATGAGGAAGAGGAGAGCGATAGAGTCAACTTTGTGATAAGCAGATTTACATGAAGTTCTCGCAGGCACACAGAATTAAAGTCTTGTTTTTCACCAGTATGCAGCATTAATTAAAAAATAATATATCTAGAACACACATTTCCTCAACAACAACAAAAAAAACCCCAAGGATCGACAAAAACTCAAAAGGTAGGCATAGAAAAACAACTGGAAAGAGACCAGCAATAGGCAAATACTGTAAATCCTTTATCATATTGCATCAGCTTCTAGCAGATATTCACGTGTAAGACATTGTTAACAAAACATTAATCACATATCCCCAGGACAAAAGGTGTACGCATCAACCCGATCTTTTTGCTCAAAGCAGTAGCTTAGACGCATCAAACACTGAAATCCTAAAGCTGGTACTTTTTGATTGATTATGTGCCAATAAAATTGAATCAAATTGTGCATTTATAAAAAGACACTGAACTTGTAACCACTCTCTCTCTCAGTGACAAGTGTGAATAGCAGTAGTCCAGTCAAGCCCCAAACAATAAAATAAATGAGTGTGACACAAACATAAATAAACAAACAAACATGTCTTGGGATTACATGTGTGTGCATGTGTCAACTTCAGAGAAAACATTCACATAAATACAACTCCGGAGAGAATTATCATGAAAACATAGATGCTTGTGAGACAAAAATCAAAAGAGGCCTTGGGAAATGGGACATACGACTATCTGGTAATAGCTCTCCCCAGGTTGAAGACCTTTGCTACGCATGTGACTGATATCTATGATATCAGGAATCTCTATAGACATCTGTATGGACAAATACAATAAACCATTAGAAGGTTGAAGACCTTTGAGATAACCAAAAATATGCGCAAGGAAGATAAGCCCAAGAAAGATACCAAGTTTTTTTGGCACCCAACCCTCCCCCATGACAAATTTACGCATGTGCAACACCAAGTAATCAGGGAATGAAGTTAGACCACCACTCCTGTCAGATGAAAAATGAAGGAAAGAAATTAACAAGAATAATTAGACATAAATCTGACTCTCTACATTATAATGGCATAAACCATCTTGTATTCAGGATATGGTTGTCATCTACAGTTCAGCCTTCTTAACTTCAACAAAAATCAAGTGACTACAACTTCTCGAAAAGACAGATTTGAACAAAAAGGGAGACAGAAAGCAAAAAACATAACAAGACAACCAATTAATTTGGCCTTCATTATCCAACAATAGACTGACAATGACGTTGAAAACAAGACACCAACCAACATGCAGCTGGTTGGCAAATCAAGTGAGCATGTGGGCCAGTGAGAAATCTTAGCTTACTAACCCTTAATGATTTAAATGCACGAGCATTGAAATATAAAGAAATCATACAATTAGTAGCACGCTGTCATGCCATACTTTTAACTCAAACCACATTGAAACCAGAGAAAAATAACAAAGCTTACTTGACTGCCATTGTCTTAGCCTTCAAGGCAGTGCTGTAAAAATCGTTTATCTCTTCTGGAGCCGAGAAGCTAGAAAGACATGCTTCTAGAGGCACCCTTGGACGTACAATTTCATCGCTCGATCTGAAGATAATAGATATCATAAGCAAGAAATCTGAAAGGGGCAAAACCATGATGCTAAACCTATGTGAACTTACACTTCCTTCCCTTCTGCAAACTTTTGAGCTTTGAACTTGTGAAATGCTTCCAGTTCTTCTGTATTTTCAAACAGTTAAATTATTAGGATATATAGTTTGGAAGAATTTTCCAAAGAAAAAAAATAACCAAATTTACCTTTATTAGTTGCCTCGTGCAATGGAATATTTAATGAAAGAATGTAGTCAAGCCTTTTATTGTAAGCAACTTTTCCAGATGAGCATAAGATTCGATCTTCAATACCAAACTTGAAACTCCTTGCAGGATCCAATTCGGGATTCCCAGCATTAGCTCGTTCAACTTGATCAAGAAAATGCAGGAAGAATTCCAAGGCATCCTAAAGATATAGATAAGAAGTATTCCCATAAGATATAAAGCAACAAGAACAATGACTAAACATCATGGAGACAAAATCATGGATCTTGATGAACAAAGAAATCCCTCAGTAAGGAAAACTGTCCTTGACCACGAACTAAGCACAAGGCCTGTAGAGGAAGCAAGGCCTTCGTCCAACTAAGTGATACAACTGCCTATCTCAGACCACGGATAGGTAACAAACCCTTGATTGATCAGACATGTTGCATCTCTTCTGGAGAAGGTTCTCTCATTGAGTTTGAGATTGTAAATATAATAAACCATAACCAGATTATTTTGCTACATCTATCATAACAGACTTTGCCAAATGTTGTCATCAATAATTCAAGCCTAATTTGCTCCATTAGGGAGCTGAACTCAAATTTCATTTGATTAACCTGCTCCTAAAAACCCCAAATGCCATATGACATGTCGTTATGCTAGTTGATAGGGTTCTCTTTTCTTCTATGAGTTAGAGTTACAAGTCATCTCATGCATCAGAAGAGGACAAAGAAGTTCACATATTTAAACGAAGCAAATCAAAGGTTTATTATTCAGAATCTGCATATCTACTCAACGTATTTTTAATCTACTTCTTCAGAAAAGAAGTTGAATATACCTGTTGTCTCATTGTAGAGAATTCAGGATGGCTAGCAGCAATTACTGCCTTGAACATTCGAGGGGGTATACCTTGCTGTTTCTAATATTATAGAAGGTGGCAGAAGGAAACAAATATAGAACAGGTCAAAGGACAATCTTATAAGAAATTAAATAGAAAACAAAGGTGGAGCATAGGGATCTCAATCAACTGAGACAGAAGAAGACTCAAGAACTAGACCAATGAACAAAAAGTAGACAAGAAGGTCACAAAGACTGTACGAACTTGCAGTATCAACATCTCTCTGAAATATCAGGAGATTCATAAACCCAATGGTAGAATTAGAAATTCAAAAAACAAAACCGACACAAAACATGAATCAGATTCAGCCAAAAAGCTTACAGAGCTTGCAGTTGAGGAGGCAGCATCTGCATTATCATCTTTCTGGACAACAAATAACAAAATATAAGCCAAGCAGGACAAGCCATAGTCTAAAGGAGTTGATTTTGCTACAGTTTCTGTACCTCCACTGCTGGAACAGAGTATTTACCAGATAGCAAACCATGCGCCAGCTTAGTTCTGCAAGAGGAAAAAAGAAAACAAACAAACTAGAATCAAGCCTAAGAACATATCTGACGACGCAAAACTGCAAACAGAAGGGAAGATGGAGAGGGAGATGGAACAGGGAAACTGTTCACATAAGTGAAACAAAGCAGAACACATATTCACAGACAAATTCTTGATACAAATACATAAAAAACGCACAGGCATGCAACCGTGCACACATGTGCACATGTACATGTAAAGAATACCACCAACATATGGATAGCCACTTGGCTTTTATCACCACAATAACCTCTGATCTACTATGTTAGCATCATGATCAACCAATAATTTTTTTTTTTTTTTTTTGATAAGCAAGCCAATCTTAAAGAAGAAGTGAAAGCAGTACAAGGGACTATACCCAAATCACTTAGTCCAAACAAGCAAGAAAACTAAGGAAATCATTAAAATCTACAAAGGAGCAGCCTAGCGCGGCATTAGCCCATAAGAAAAGGGAAAACAACAAAAAACCCTGCAGCCTATTCAGAGACAAAGAACAATCATCAAACAACCAATAATTATGAGATGCAGATGCACAAAAATGAATAACAGCATTGAGGTGCTAGTTACTTACAACTGCATATTGAGGTCTACGGTTGGATCAGCAGGAGCTGTCTCAAAAGCCGTTTTCAAAGTTTGGTTCTTATAGTAGCTGGAAATATAATCCCTCAAAAATGAAACAATAGGGCATAAACAATATAAAAGAGGTGAAACTTTCAGGGAAGCACAAAATAAAAGAGTTACACTCACCGTGAGCAGAAGGAACGTGTTGAATACACAACTTGCATAGTTGCTGCCATGTAGCAGCTGCAAGAAGGAAACAAGAAAACATCAAAAGATTGAAAAATTCTGAGTAGACACAACAATATCAACTTTACCTGTTTCCAAGATTGACAAGTCCAGTATATCCCGGTCCACATACAGGTTCCACCTCCTGTCCACTTTCTTGGATTCGGTTCCAATCAAAGTTGGTATTCTGGTCAAGTTCTCTCTCAGCAGTTGTCATTTCCGTCTAAAATAAGAAAGTTATACCATCACAATCAAAACAATAAAAAATATTATTGAATAGGAAATATAATAGAGGTCAATATCCCCATCCTAGGTTGTGCTTCCAAAACAGATTTCTTTGAAAATTTGGCAATTTCTGCTGTTCTGGGATGCAAAAACAAATTATTCAAATTTTGGTTCCATTTTCTCCCCTAGACTTTTAGGCATGTGGCACTTCTGTCCATGTTTTTGCCTCAAACAACTGACAGCTTTACCCCCAAACTCCTCTGCATTTTAAGACTCTTTGAAGGGCATAATATGTTGAGATAAATTATACAGCTCACGCCAACATAATAGTCACTGAAAGACACTGGATCCCACAACATTCACGTGTATGGCTGCCACTTTTTCCAATTTACCAACAAGGGCTCAAATCTGTCTTTCCTCTTCCTTGTTTTTTTTTTTTTTTGATAAGTAAGTTAGAATCTTATTGAAGAATAAAGAGTGTTAGCAGTACACAAACTGTACTGAAAACATCTAAAGCATACAAGCTAGGAAGCTACAACACCACTACCATTTTTGTCGGCATGCCAGTCAAGGGCTGACATCCCTCAACGGGAGAACACGTGGGGAGGAAATTATCCTCCTGCCCATCAATTAACGGGAGAGCTAGGTTTCGGTCAGGGTGGGGATGGAAATTCGGTTGCTGACCAACCTAGCTCTCTCCTCTTCTCCCTCTACTCTCCTCCTCTCTCTTCCAAGTAAAATTCGGTAAGATATTCGAGAGAGAAAAAAAAATTGGAAGGCCCACATTTTCAATCATTTTTGGCTGGGGTATTTGTTTATCAATAAAAAAGAATTATTAGTTTTCTCTCTCCTCCCCACAATTTCCAATGCACAATTTTACCTTACACCTTTTTCACCAACTCCAATTATTATTCAACACCCTAATCATTGGTGTAGAAAGTCTACAACATCTACCACAATGTTTTACACTACTTTCTCACAAAATCCAATAAAGCTCTAATCTACCTCAATTTTCACAACATTTCCAAAATTCCCAGAATATCTTGGTATGCAAACATGGCCCTAGTAGAAAAATCAGCCACCAACTAAAACTTGCATAGTTGAAATAGACAAAGAGAAATTGAAGCCAAAGTCTTAATCTAAACACTGAATATGGGATGGAATTTTTAATAAACAAATAAAAAGGCACTCTAGATAAGATAAGCGACGAGGTCCAAGTAAACTTGAACTGTCAAAGACATCAGACATAATCAGTTATACTTAATACTAAACAACCAACGCCCAACCCAATTATTACAACACTCTATATTGCAGCACACTATATCTGACACGTGATCCAAGAAATTTCATGCACGAACAGATACTGAGTCACAACATTGACCAAAGAAGAAAGAAAAGAACCTTTTGTAATGATGAAAAATCAATGCCAAAATGTGCCAGATGCTCTGCTAATAGCGGGTCCATAACACTTTCATCCTCTGGATAAGAGAAAACATCTGAGCTGCCACAATACATTACCCATTGTTAGCACTCATCATATATAAGATTGAATACTCAGAAAACTTAATATCTTATTACATGTTGACAGTAGAACTGAGGAATGTTTGACTAGTTAGTTCAAGCTGCAAAAGACATTGTTCAGTTCTGACAGTCAAATTTATGATTCCCAAATGGTAATGTTAACAACAGTTAATAGCATACTTGTGATATGAAGTAAGGAATCCAACTTAAATAGAGACTGTCTGCAAACAAAGCACCTAACATTCAAAAGAATCCCACATGTCGAAGAATAAACAGCACATTCAAACTTCCACATTTCTCCAACCTTATTCTCACAGAACCAGTCCCAGGGAACTTGTGGTTCATAATCACAGGTTTTCAATATCTCTACCTTGATAAATTGTTATATATCTTGCAATAGGATCAAACTTCTATCTTTAAGAGGCTAAGTACGTTAACTTGTTTCTAATTTGAAATTCACAAAACCTTATCTCAAATCTCATTTAAACACCAAAAATGGAGTCATAAAAAACTGATGAAAGTCAATATTCTGTATATTTTGTGGTTATGTAAATTATTAATCAGTTTCACAAGTATGTGACTTTCAGTATGTTTGCAAATTGGCAAACACTCCTTTTCTCTCCCTTTTATATAACTATAAGCAAAATATATATCATGTATAATTCATTTTATAAGCAACTTGCCTATTTTCATTTGTGGAGTGCACCATCTGCATATAAGCAGCTGTGCTATTTTTACTTTAATATTGGTCCCCAAGTTATTCCTTTTTTTCCTCTTGAAGAGAGAGGACCAGGTGAGAAGGGGGGGGGGGGAGGAATTAGAAGAAGAGAGTTAGAGAAGGTCATCTGATGATTGGTGGGATTTGGAAAGGAGTCGGGGAAGACAAGCTACTTGCCATAGAGTCTGATATGAGAAAAATGGTTACCATTAAGCATAATCATAAAACTTCAGAGTCTTTAGCATCGTCTGCAGATGCCCCAGGGGAGGGGGGAATGGAAAAAAATGAACCCCTTTCCCTGACAATGCTGTCTTGGTCAATCAAAAATGCATGACATTGGTCAGATTTAAGTATACAGCACCACACAAGAAGAGATATGATCTTTCAAAGAATACAGTTCATTTCACTGTGCCACTGTCTGCTGGTTCTGGATCAGCTATTTATGCAAGATCAAAAATGTGTGAAAGCATATTCTACAAATAGCAAACAATATTCGGAAATCTTTTGCCAGTTCAAGTTCCAAGGTAGCATTACCTGCTGCATCCAGATCAGCCGTAATTGTCCCGAGCTTTATGGCGAGAGGGTAGCCTGTCACCTTGTAGTGTTCAATAGCATGGTTGTTGCCACCAGTTCCATCCCAATTACTTCTCCCACAAAGGATCATTCCATCAGTAAGATTCAGCCAAAGATTGTCCGTTTTATCGCTTAGCACATTGCCACCCAGATGGAGGGACCATAACAGCATTGTCAATCTGTTGCAACTTTGTTGCATATCTACTTGGTTGTTTCTTGTCAGCTACCCAAGCTTCAAGTTGCTCTTTCCGCTCAGCACCCTCAGCCCTCAAGACAGCATCAACTGCCAACCTGACCTGCAGTATTTTACATTATTGATGACCAAATCATACTCTACATTGACAACAACACATCTTTCCTCAAAAAGAAAACAAGGAAAAAAGCAACAAGCACCTTCTCTGGCAGCTCCACTGAAGGAAATGGAAGAGCAATGTGATCAGGCAATATGACTATACTGTGAGTTTCTTCATATTCAGGTTCATTGTTGTCAAATCCCCCACAAACACCTGCAAATGATATCATTCCCAATATTGTTACTAATAATCCTTAAACGTCTAACATATATAATCAGACCAGTATGACCAACAAAAACAAACAGATAACATCACTAGTGAGAATCGAAGCAACAAATTTGTGCAGACCAGAACCCTGAAGTTTTGATGGCATATAGTTACCAAATCAATTATAGATTCTAGTTGCATGGAACATGAAAAAATGTAACTGGCATACCCCTTACCCCTTGGAACAAAATTTGAAAAGATACCAGTCTTTGGCAACTGAGGGATCATCTCATTACGGGAACTACCTTCACCTAAATTCTTCTCTTTATCTTTATCTCCTTTTGGCTGTTTTTCCCTAATGGAGTGTGTTTCTTTTGTATACTGGATAGATTGTACTGTTAGCACTGCCCTATTCCTGGAAAATACATATCTACGTCATCTCCTCAATGAGTGGTTTCTAATACTCACAGTGCCAGGCAAATCGATTGTTGCATCTGCTTATGTTTCTTATAAGAACACAACATTTTTTCATCTTTCATTACTTCCAATCCACTTGTAGATGTCTAGAAAAAGGTGATGTTAATAAAAAAATGTTCTGTAAAATACCATGAGGATCTATCATACTACAGGCATAGACAACCATCATTCAAATACCTATAGCCAAGAGAGTCGGTTTCTTCAAAGGCCTATCTTCAGAAGCCACTTTTTTTGTCTGCTTGAAATGCAAATAAACCGGATTCCCTGTCTTTTCGTAATTCCAGGCAACACAGTCCTTCCCAAATGCAAGAAATGTATTCATGTCGATAAACAACCCACCTTCTGATCTCTGACATCCCAAAAATGCCACACGCATGAATGCCAGAATTTAAAAATATTATAATGAAAAAACCATTAAAATCCAGTAGATTCGCAAGAAAGCCAAAGAACAAAAAACGGAACAGAGTCTTCTTACACATAGAATTTCTCAACTAATTATGTTCAACAAAAAATGGAAACATCATCAGTATCGAAATTAATACAGCTATCAAATACAAGCCACACCAAAAACGTCCAAAATCAGATTTTCGTTTTTAACCTATAACGATTGAACCTCTATAAAGCTGCAGACAGTAAACTGAGAAAAAGAAATCGCAGCAGAAGTTAAAACAAAAGGGACTTCCAAAATCGATTCCTATATCTTCGCATTAACATCGTTCCCTTTGGGACATGCCGAAAGAAATTTGACAAAGCTTTGAAAATTTGAATTAATTTTCCCTTCTTCCCTATATGGTCACAAAATGCAACCACCGGTAATTCAAATGAATGAAAAGAAGGGAGGGAACATAGCCTCGCCAACAAACTTTTGTCATTTGCTTGACCATTAAATTCATCAGAAAATTTTGTGAAGTTCAATTAACAAACTCCGTTTTCATGTTTCGTCCTCAAAACTGGAGAAGAACAATCCAAGAAAAAACTCAAAAGTAAAAGATTTGAACTTCACTTTCTAGGTTGTAAACAAACCCAAAACAAAAATTAGAGAAGAGCTTTTCAACAACTAGAAAATAACTGGCTGATAAATTTCATTCTCCAGCTAAACCTTTTATTTTTTTCCCTTCTCTGTAACCAAACAGGAAATAAACGGACAAAAATCTTGCAAGAGAACTTGCAAAAACTCAAGAGCTTCGAAAGAGTGAAACTTGGCGAGAACGAAAATGAAATGAGACAGAAAACTGGCGGATGAATTTCACTTTCGACTAAACTTCCTTCTCTCTCTTCTTTCTCGGGGACCATACCAAACCCGGAATCTCTCTCTCTTCTTTCATTTAAGAGGAGCAAAAATTACCGGAGTGTCGAACGACAGGCAGCATTCATGCTTGAAGATGCGATTGGTGGGCTCCGGGATCCGAACCCGGGATAGATGGGATCGGAGCAGGTCCATAGGGTCGACCATTTCTGTCTGCAAAATCAAAATGGATTTCAATTCAGACCGATAGAGAGTCTTCCACAGAGTGCGAGAGAGGGAGAGTAGACTCTGCTTTGCCCTAAGTGAATGTTGTTATGTGCAGACTCTCTTTGTCAAGGCTATAAAGAGCACCTGTCCTTTGCGTTTGAAACAAGTCTTCTCCGCGCAGAAGGTAGAAACAAAACGCCAAAACAAGGGGAAAAAAACATATATAAAAAAGAAAGGGCACAACTTTCTACCAATAAATCAATTTCATATAAAATTACTCTTTATAGTAAAAAACATGTATTTATCCTATGTGATAAATAAAGATTACATATTTTTGGAACTTTTCAAATATTTTTTTATTTTTTGTTTGGACAGTGGATCCGCAGGAAGCCCTACAGTGCTATGGTTAAAAGCCAATGATTCGAGTCCAATGCAGGTGATAGTTTCCCTCTGCACACGCCGCCTCTTCTCTTGCCGTATCGCCCCGATTTGAACTTTGTCGACCTACGATGACAACGACTTCTTTAACCTTTTTACTATATAGCATCTCGAGTTGTCTCAATGGGCATGGTGTTCTTGGACTCGTGCGAATCAGACACGTGATCCCAAATTCAATTCTTCCTTTAAATGGAAGCAGCGGCGGAGACAGGGCGACCAGGGCGGCAGGGCCCGTCCCCTCCTCAAAACTCAGAAAATTTATCCTCACATATTACTGCCCCACGAGACTGAATATTTTTTCTTGTAAATTACATTTCTGCCCCCTAAATTTGAAAATTTTCAAGAAAAATTATATTACGAGTTAGTTCAAGGATATGGCAATCTCAAGCCGTGCAGGCCCAAACCAAGAAGTTTAGCTTTGTGAGGTGGCTGCAAAGAATTGTTTATATTTGAGAAGATTTAAAGTCTGAGACCTTAAATGAAACACACTTCTTGATAGTGGCAGAATCAAAACTTAAGTTAAAAGAGAGCAAACTCCTAAGGTGAATGACAAAGAAAAATACTACGTAATGTAAAAAATATCTTAAAGTTAAATATCAATATAATCTTTCTTTTTTTTACAATGTCAAATGTTTGCTCGCAATGTGGAGTTAGAAATTTATCTTTGGAAGCCAAAATAATATTACGATGTTTATTTTTATTTTTATATTATATGCTTTACTATATTAAAATATGAAAAAGTTTTGTATAAATACAATTCAGATTATGAAAAATATTCTCAAAGAATTTTTCTTGACTTAAGAATATATAACACACATTTATATTAGTTAAAAATTGAGTATGCTATAAAGACACTCTAGAGATAATACAAAGTAAATATAAATAAAAAAGAGTTTGAAAATACTAAAAGAGGAGAAAACACTCGTATTCTCTTTTTAAAAAAATATATTTTTTTAAAAAAAAAATTTCAAACCTTTTACTATTCAAAAGTTAGAGTTTTATGAAAAAATTCTAAAATTTTGAAGATTTAAGTTGAATTGGAATTTTTTTAGTCCTTACATGTGTTTTTAAATTTTGTCCAAACTAAAAGTGATAAGTTATTGTTAAATATTCAAGGCAAAATTTGTATTTTAAGAAGCTAAAAAATAGTTTGAGTGGACATTTTTGAAATTTTGAGAGAGTCAATAATATATTTTGTCAAAGCATATAAGCAAAGGGAGAGGGGGCAATTTTCAAAATCTTTGGGAGGGCCATGGCCCCTAGCCCCCCTGCCACTACCCATAAGCCCCAGGTCTCGACACCCAGAATAATCCCTTAAGATTAATGATGTATCATTTTTGTTCTCACTGATATGATATTTTTTTCATATCTATATATTTATGTATTGATAGAAAAATAGTCGTTACAAAAGTAAATTTCAGTTTTTATTTTCAGCTAATTCCAAAATTTAGGCACACGCTGTTGAAGAAAAGAAGTTATCGTGCAGCCGTGCTGCAGTAAATCAATCATAAAGAAGATGGTTTTGCAGCCGTGCGCTCTGAATCAAGACTGGCTTTGATGGAGCCACGAACGATCAGCTCCTGGACGTGCTTGCGCTGCCAAGACGTGGAGATGCTTTTGACACTATTGTGGAGTGGCCTCAGACCAATAGCATAGGCAAATTTAAACATTTGGTGATGTTTACCAACTTAAATTTTAAAAAAATTTTCTATGTTCTTATGCTTCAAAATTTTTATTAAACAAACAAAAACTAAGATAATTTTGGACATAAAATGCTCACAAAACATTTTTAAGTTGATGAGTTTATTCTGACTTTTGCTTGTATTTTGATAATATATTCTTTTTTTAATTTTGAAATATTAAAAAATCACAATCATTTTATTCACAATCTCTTTTCATTAAATCATCTCTTTTCATAAAAAATAACATACAAAAATTTAATTACATTATCTCTCTCCTCACTTCTTCACCTACTCCTATGAAATCTTAAAAAATTTCTAACATCCACCTAAATACATTACAAAATTTTCATTACTTTTTCCCACAAACTCTACATCACCCTAAATTTTCACCTCGCATCCAAAATTTTTGAATTTTTTTTTTTAAAATTTTCAGGTGGTAAACAAGGCTTAACATCCGGGCACTCATTAGTTGCTCTCCCAAAGTTCGTGTCTTTGCATTTGTTAGCTGCAAAAGGTTAAAAGTTCGCATCCACAAAATCATAAATCTCAAAAGAAAGCCTTCAGAGCACAATATTAAAACATCACAAATTAAGCAAATTAAACCCATAACAAAAAAAAAAATGATTATATCTTGGTGATTACAATGCAGTTATAATCAGACATAAAATGTATATATCGTGGTTTCTGCAAAATAACAACAACGACAAAAATAATGATCTTCAAAATCATGTTTGTATTTGTTTTTTCCTAAGCAAAAATAGTCTTTCTAATATATCAATATGTTGTAATTGATCATAATAATCTCTCGCGTTCTAAAATCTAAAGGTTTATTTGACAAGGCCCAAGTCACATTTTCATGTCCCCAATTTCATTGCATCAATTAAGCCCAAGTTTCTTATATCTGTTTACGAAAATGAAATTTAAAACAGCCGAAAGGGATGTGGTACTTTTATTTTTTCTTCCCCGTTTCTTGGGCACCATTGGGCTTTCCGTATTAATTGGCCTGCTTTGAATTGAAAACTAGCTCCATTTCTTGAGCCTTCTTGGGCTTCCCTATGAACTTTTTACGAATTCTAGGGGCATGTTCGCATCATTTCTGTAGGATTTGAATCCTACTTTTATTTTTACAATCTAAACATCATAACATACACGCATTTTTATACAACACTTTATTATTTTTTTTACACACAAATCCCTTTCAACAACTTCTACACGTATTTTTATACAACTTTAACACACCTAAATATTCACAATTCATCAGAATTCTAAAAAAAACATGAACGAACATCACCCTGGACTACAATTTACCTAGCCCCACGAATCAAATATTTCACATTTTTCGTATTTTTTTTTTTTGTCTGTTTCAATATTTCTTAGTTATGTTTCTATTACTTTTAACTTATATTTTTCCTTTTTGGTTTCTGAATTTAATGTCCAATTTAAAGAGAGATCAGAACCATCTATGAACCCTACAATATTATACATACAAAAATGTAATGTTTATTATATCTGATGAAGCCATTTTTAGTCAGTTTATCACAAGAATCTACTGGGTCAAAAGCGAGGGATCTAGACTTGAAGTCCAGTACTTGGGAGGGTTGAAAGGTCCAAATCTCCTTCCTTCCTCCTGTAAGCAAAAATAACACGCTATAACTCAGAGTCTCCCCATAGGGGGATTTTTCCGATGCCATTATCAGTCATTGTCATCTCTTTTTCTCTTTTTCTCATTTTTGTCTTAGTGAGAGAGTTGGTAGAGAGCAAACTACATACCTTTATTGCTATTTGCTTTTTCTATTTATTCTTTTTCTCTCCATCGCAGGTTAGAGTATTTTGGGCCTTGGCCCACGTTTCTTTTCTTCGAGTATTGATTTATTTTCACTTCACTCTTCCAAATTCTTATTAACGATGTAGGACCCACTTTTTCCTTTCTTTTCTCTTATTGGTCTATAGTGAGGCGGCTTCTGTTTATCCATTTAAAGACGAGATTTTATTCTTCATAATATCCAGGGTGTCAGGAAAATTAGATAACTAAATCCCTTAAGCCTTTCTTTTCATATGTGGATATTCATTTAAGAGGGCTGTCAATTTTACTACAGGACTGACCCTTAGTTTGAGAAGAATCTTATACACTCATGGACAGGCTTGCGCTTCTTCTCTTATGAGACATCTGTGGGCTTTTTTTATCTTGAACAATATATCTCCATCTGTCTATCAATATCTTTATTTAAAATTAAAATTTTCAATTCAATTTTTAAATTTAAGAGAATCTCAATCCCAAACATATCAGTTCTCACCCGTCCACAATTGATCAGCTCTACGGTGTGTAATTGGTGTCCATCAAACGGGATCGATTGATCACAAATTTGCGAAACCAGAAAGCTTCATGCTTGAGTTGAAAACGTCCAAATTAATAATTAAAGGAATTAGCGGTTTGTCATGGTCCGTCCAACAAGTCAGTCGGTTCACACAAAACGCGAGAACCATGCGACCGTTTGTAACCAGTTCGCCCTTTGGCCCCTTCCGCCCCTTTTTCCAAAGAACAACAAAAGACACGCATAGAAGAAGTCTTTTGGAGTTCGGCTGCTAAGCCATTGTTCCACACCGCCGCATCCTCTGGAGAAATGGCATCCGGATCCTGCCCCATTGCCCCACACTTCAAAGAGAAATTTCATCCGACAGAACTCTGGGGATGGTACCTATCTAAAGCACGTGTAAATTTCAGATACGTGCAACGGCTCTTTATTGTATATGTCACCTTCACTTGACAAGTGATATCCAGGTCAATCCGTTCACCCTAAAAGTTTTTTTTTTTTTTTTTTTAAATACATTTTTACCTTTAATTATAGAGGTCTTGACACTTTACACATTTATTATTTTTGTCACATTATACTCATTAACTATTACTTTTAGACACTTTGAACTCTTCCTTAAAAAATAATTTTTTTACGTGAAATGACAATTTTGTCCTATATATTTTTTTTTACATTGATTATTTTATAAAAATTGTAATTTTCGGGACCCAAAAAAATTTCTCCAAATTGACGATAAATTTTAACAGAAGATGTAAAGTTTCTGAAATCAATAGTTAATTGTGTAATGTAACAAAAATAATAGATCTAGGTGCAAGTATCAAGACCTCTAAAATTAAAGAGTGTGTATTTATCCTTTTTTTATTATTATTATTCTCCTAATCCATAAACTCTTACTATGAAAGAAATTCGCTTGCGTAAAATTTTTTATATTCCAAGTTATTCGTAACTAAATTGTCTTGTTATTTTGTCAAGAAAAATAAATATCTTAGCTCTACATTAAGAAATATTATGTTTAACAAGAAGTGAAGGACAACATAAGCTGTTTCGGGAGAGCAGATAAAATGATTGACTCACTCAACCAGAAAAATGAAAGGATGAAATGATTCTCTCACTCGCTAAAAAGATAAGATTGATTTGTCAAAGAGCTATTAAATAGTGGATATTATTAAAAATTAACTTGTCCTTTTAAAGAGTCATATTTGTTGAGTTGTAAAGATGTTTCAGTTTTGAATAATGGAAGATTATTCTATTCTTTTGTGTAAAGAATATTACGGTTGCGTATAAAAGTATATTCTAATTTTTTTTTTGGCCTCAAAATAACATAAAAATAGTGAATTGCACGCTATTGATTAATCGAGGGCTTATTGCATCAATGTCACAATCATTAGAAACAACACTTTTCAGTGGTTCGAAAACCCAACAAAAAAACATCTTTTAATCAAATCGCGCAATTGCATACATTATATATAAAACATTAGACAAAAGTAGGTCAATTAAACAAATAACACGACAACCCACGTGTCATCAAATATAACAGACAATTGCAAAACAGTGGATCATCCACATTTCCCTTTCCTTTTCCATCTGGTTGGCACTTTTTTTTTGTTAAAAGGACATATTATATATTGAAAGAAAATAATTCCTTATCTTTTTCTAATTGGCGATCCATATCCATCATTTCTTAAGATATTTATTTTTAGAGCACTTTTCCGTGGCAGTATTTATGGTAGCAAGAGGCAAATGAAACCCCTGCATCTCCCGGCCCATGACCAAAGACCCCAAGCGCCTGATCCGCTCTAGGTTCCATCATTTATAGGAAGCTCAGAGGAACGCAGAGAGACACAAAAGGCAGAACACATTCTCCACCGAACGACCAGTCCAGTTCTTCGGAATCCACACCCTTATGGAATCAACCGAGATCGTCTTCAAGGACAAATGCAGAAAGAGGAACGAGAACATCAAGTATAGGTTCTTCCCGTGCTTCAGACCTGTGGCTATGGGCTGTTCTGTTAAAACCAGGCGGTGTATGGTGCAGGAGGACCCGGGCAATCCATTTTTCGCGGGTAATACCGTGGGAGAGAAGGAGGGAATGGTGTCCTTGAGGATATTTCCGCCAATCGTGGCGGCGGATTTAGATAAAGAAGGTTTCGACGGTGACCGGAGGAAGAAAGGCGGGAAGGGCAGGCTTTCGCGGATTTTGAAAGCGGTTTTCATTGAGAATTCATTGGTTAGGACTTTCATCTTTTAATCTTGGTTTCTTTGTGAATACGTATATACGTCTGTTGTGTTATGACGGCTGAACTCTGTATGGTACTCTGTTTTATGGATAGCTGGTCTCGTGCTAGTTCTGCTTTCTTGATTATGTTGTTTTTCTTAAGACTTTGCACATCGCTTAAGAGAAAAAGACTGATAACACCATCTCTCGCTCTCTGCCTTCTCTCTCTCTCTCTCTCTGTGTAGGAAACTCTAGAGTCGTGCACCTCTGTTTGAGTACCTCTGCAATCTCATGAGTCGCCTCAGAACAGAACTGTTCACTGAAGTTTTTGTTTTTATTGGAACTGATTGATCCATTTTCATTATTTTTGGATTGTAATGCGATTTTTGAACGTAAATTTATTATTTAATTGATTTAAATTCTATTATTGTCTGATGGGAAAAGTTAATCGATCAATACTGGATGTCTCATTGTCTTATGTTGTTCATTCTTTCTTGTATTTTAGCTATTAATTGATGTGTTTGTGCTACCCAATGGTTGCAACATATAGTTTATTTAATTGTTAGCCCAATCCCTACTGGTTCCTGTTGATTATACTATTAAGTTCTTGTAATCCCTCTCTCATATATGAATCTGATAATTCGTACGTTGTCTTTGGCAGGCTAAGAAAATCAGGAGAAGAAAGATTGAACAGAGTTCGTTCCGATCAGAGACCGCTACTACAGCAGACACGGTTGAAACCTCAAACTCCGTGAATGAAAATCCGATGAAAGAAAAACAAAATCTGTCCCACGATGACCACCTAAGAATTGAGTCGAGTGTTTCTTCTTCTTTGCGTCGTTCTTCTGCATTTACTTCGACCTCCTCCTGCTCTTCATCTTCTTGGTCACATACTTCTAATAGGAGCTCTTTGTCTGAAAGACCCAAGTCGTTTAGACCAAACTCGGTAGGGTCTAAAAGAGGGGCAGGACAAAGTCCAAGTCCAAGAGCATCGAAGAGGATATCATGTTCCTGGAGTTGGTTTATGTTCGCTTCTTCTGAGTATTTTGGTTCTATCGTTTGGGGAATATCTGCCATTTTTGTACTTCAGCGTTGTTTCCCTTTCTATTTGCTATACTATTACATGCTTCCGCTTCAAAGTCGACTAGGTATAATCTGTCCAGCTCTTCCTCCGACTTCTCTCGTCAAGAAGTATTACCTAAAATCACATTACTCTCTCCATTCTCTCATTCAATCTTCGACTGAGTTCTTATTCAGCTGTAAGTAATCAAGATAAAGATCCGTATCCGGATTGTATATACACTTTATTTTTTATTTTTTTAAGTAAATTATTATATCATTGATATCAGCTTATAAGTCCTAAATCAAGGAATTTGTTCCTTGATTGAACTTGACAAAAATGACGAATATCTCAAATTGTCTCGTTCTGTTTTGAATTCTCTTTTTAAATCTTTACGATGTTCCAAACTCTCTGTAATAAGTCAACCTCTAAGCAGCAACAATTGTAGTTGAAGTACAATTTCGCTCTCTTTGCAAAAAGAGCTTCTCTCTTCGAATTTCTATCTGTCCTCCGCAACAAACAGGGTATTAACCGGATCTTGGATCTTAAGCTTGTTAATTTTCATCGATCTCAGACCAAACAAATCTTATTTGTTTTAATTTGCACTGGTAAGACAGAATGGCGGGAGCCAGGCGACACGGGATAGGACGAGGTCTCTTTGCACTAAAATCTAATTCCTCCCCGACGAGTGCCTATTCAGGCTGGGAAACTACCGAGCATAGAGACTCCCTTAGGCTGAAGAACCTTCCTTACCCTGTCAAACCACATATTATTGAAGCCGATGACAACGAATGAAGAAGACGGCTCACCTGGAACATCAAAATACAAAAGGCAAATCGTCGTATCCGCCCCCCAGTATTTCTCCTCAATCCGTCAAAAGAAGAATTGGGGTCCCGCCTCTTTATGTCCTACGTGTCTCCGGATTCAAAATCTAATCTGTTTTCTGCATTAACACCCGAAATCAGCCAGAGGAAGAAATCCTGAAAGTCTAGGAATTGATAAACCCCCCGCTTCTTTATTTCTTCGCGTCTTTAAGGTTAGTGCCCCCCCATACACAAACTTCATAATTCGCAACGAATTTAAAAAGAACTTATCTAGTTAGTATTTACAATAATGGCTGATAATTAAAGAATTATATTATAAACCTGCATTGCATTAATCAGTTGACTGTGACGTCAGCATCCTTGTGGGAAGCCAGCAACATCAATAAGGTTTCCAAAAAATAACAATCTGTTTCTTTGTGATGATCGAATCTGTTGCCTGTCTTCTCCCCTTCACCTATCACCGCGTCCCGTCAAATCTCCCGCTCGCTATGTCGATTGCGATCTCTTTTACTCCTATTAATTATTTTTGTTCGGATATTTGAAAATTCTAACAATTGATGAGGACGATATGGAATGGAAGCCCTATGGCTATAATAATGGAATATCTGTCTCGCCATTCTCCCGGAGGCAATGCTATGGCATTATTACCCACTAAGCACATCCCCAATAGCTGCTCCAAATTCGAAAGTACTTCAGCTGTATCATGAAGTCCTCGCTCATAACCCCTGCTCAGGCACTTAGCCAATTATATTAATCAAATTGTTGTTTTCCTTTTCTGAGCCTGCCGATGCAAAAATTGTTTATGGGGGGCTATTTGTTTTATTTCGCATCCGCTTTGGCATCATTTATCTGTGAGCCAGCTATCAGCGACACCCATCACCCGCCTCCCTGCTTCGCTCCGCCCTCTCTATCAATAATAGCGAAGTTATTTATACACCCAACACGTTTATTTTTTCCATCGAGGCTCTATCTCCGCAACAACCTCCTCCTCAATATACTCTACTGTCCTCCCATTCTGCCCTTGAATACAGTCGTTGCGCTTCTAACGTTGCCTATCTAAGATTCCTCTTCGCTCGAGTTACGAACATTATCAAAATCTTTTGTGTCTATTGTTTGACAAATTTTGTAATAGTATCTGCCCATAGTTTTCGAAGGACGCGCCCCCCTGAAAAAACACCCCACAGACTTGAGTCAGATGTTGTAATCTCTATGGGCTATAAGCTTCGAATCAATGCGGCGCTAATAGTTAAAGGAGAGCTTCCCCTATTCCACAAGCTTCTAGAGAAAAAAGAATATAGAAAAAGCAGCGCCCTATTGATAATGCTATATTATCGTGATTAACTCACCAAGGCACCTCTCATATAAATTACTATTCATGTGTATTACTTCTAATACCGTAGTATCAATTTCTAATAACTACAATATATAAGGCACTTGCTCTTCCCACTCCCATACAAACAAATCGTCTTACTAATCCTAATCTATTACAATTTTTTTTTTTTTTTTTTTTTTTTTCTTATAAAACTACTGAGAAATAATATGTTTGTACAATTAGAAATAATACCAATTCCATTATCTCAACAAATTTATTTGAAAAGTCCGTAGATTCACCACATTCTGCAAATTTAAATGAATTAACACATAATGTATCTTCATTAAAATAATTACATTACCTTTTAATTACAAGGATTCTCACTAAAATCATATACGCATACCACAATACTATATATATATAATGATAATAGACTAATAATAAACAATTCTACATAAATATAAAAAGAAAATTTATTAAGAATCGAACAGAGTTCTACTATATAAATATTGACAATATGATGTAAACTCAACTTAAGAAATGCGGACCCATTCAATACTACATAACAAGTAATATCACAATTACTCTAGAAATTAATCTATCAAGATATAGACATAAATCACCAGATCTATAGACAAAATTTAAGCACATGCAGAATGCTCTATTAAGAACGAATTTATGAATAAACTCAATATTCAAACATTACTTGTATAAAATATATCGTTAAAAAGAGATAGATGACTCTAATAAGAAATTATACTAATGACATAGAAATATCATCCTAACACGAAGCACAATCAATCAATAATGAATACAAATAATCACAAACAAATTAAATCGAGAAAATACCTTACAACTCTTATGATCAAAAACATAATGGATTAATAAACGCAATATACGTAACTTTACACTATAGATCTCAAATAACGAATCTTTATAACGTAGCTAAGTGATCATTATTACCCTAAAGACTTCATATATACGCAGCCTCTCAGCTCGGCAGTACTCAGCCATACAATACCTTCATTGCTGCCGCAAAACATTCTCATTATTCCAACGAGTATCATGTCAAAACATAGTAGTAAGTCAACCTTTTAGTCGTTTCATGTTATATCCATAACTTATCTCCACAATCATTACAACATTTACTCACCCAGTTATTATTCAAACTTTTCGTTTTCTCATCTATTGCTGAGATTTTCCCCCGTGTGAACAAATCCATTTCTAGTTATCTGCCACTACATAGACAAATCCTTGACCCCAATATATATCCTCGTCAAAGCGTCATCGCTTTCATCTCGTAGTGCGATTTCCGAACCCTCACACCAAAGCGTAGTCTCTCTCACTCTCTTCCTTCTTTCAATTCAGACTCCTTCTAGCCTTCACACGTCTTACCATTTTGTCCGATCGATAAAGTCGTCTATCTATTTCTTTCATCTCTGTATTATTTCTAATTTCTATTGCTCGCTTCCAACGCTAGATAATATCTGCAAACAGTACTATATTGTCATTCAAAACTAATTCACCCCTTTTTTCCGCACCGTTTATTCCTCAAGGTCGATCAATTCACTATTCTACTATTCTGGGTTTTCTTTTCTTTATCGTTGATTTCTAATGTATTCTTGTCTGCCACTCAACCACTATGACCAGAAGATGCAAACACAAGAAGTTTAGTCCTTAAATGTCATTGTCAAATTAGCACCTATATATATTTTCTTATAGGATCATCCTCAATTAGTAGCTTCGTTCATCACACATACAGAAACTATTTTTATGAGCCAATAAATTCCACAGATTATCCTACGAAGACAAAGCGCATAAAAAACTATATATAAAGACTAATAGTCAATAATCCAAAGTCTACACAAATTTCACTTAAAAGTCAAGAAGGAAATATAGTTCCTATCTAGGTAAAACATGTTCGGAGCACGCGTCAAAGTTATGTACCGAAGCAGTTCTAGAGATGGTGTAATAACGTGTGCTGCTGGTGCACTGCAGTGATGACAAACCGTTCTTGCTTGTGTCACGCAGTGGGTCAGGCTCGTTATCTCACACATATTGCTCGGACCCACATGTTGCCCCCATGGCTCTCCCATGTCAATGACAAGACCGGGACACCCGTCAACGCCACAGTTGTCATGCTTGCAGCCACTGCAGTCATTGCCTTCTTCACAAGTCTTGATATTCTCTCCAACCTACTCTCGATCTCCACACTGTTCATCTTCATGCTTGTGGCTCTTGCCCTTATGGTGCGCCGGTACTATTCTAGTGGGGTGACAACAACAGCAAATCGTAACAAACTCATCCTGTGTCTCGCGCTTATACTTGGATCCTCAATTGGCACTGCTACTTATTGGGGCATTAGTTCTGATGGTTGGATCGGGTACGTAATAACTGTGCCAATTTGGTTCGTTGGAACCTTGGGTCTTTGGCTTTTTGTTCCACAGGCAAAGGAACCAAAAATTTGGGCGGTACCGTTGGTGCCATGGCTACCATCGTTATCGATCGCCATCAACATTTTCCTTCTTGGCTCAATAGATTCAAAATCTTTCGCAAGATTCGGCGTATGGACCCTTGTACTGTTGGTTTACTATTTTCTTGTTGGATTACATGCATCCTATGACACAGCCATGGAAGCTAACAAAGCGGGGCAGTTGAAGACTGTTGAAGAAGGGGCAGTGACTTCGGAACAGGTAGAGCGTTAAGGCCGGTGTCACCAACTGGTTTCAGGGAAGTTTCTACTGCATGTATAATGCATGTATGTGTGCAGTTGATGTTCATATTATGTATCACAAATTTGCTTCAATCAAATTATTGTCCTTTATTTTTGTTATAAACAATAATTTCCTTTTTCAAGACGCGGAAAAGTATGTTTTTTTATACAAAATTTAGTAATAATTAAATGATATTGAGAGGTGAAACAATTTAAAAATTCAAGATTAGGTCATACGAAGACATATATATATATAGTCTGTGTGTGTGAAAAATAATTTTATCAAAAGCAAGAAAACCATTTAATATTTGAAGAAATTATTGATCTATAAGGATTTAGATTAATATTTTTTTCAACACTAGTTTGAGAATAAAAGAGTAAGGTTAAGTTTAAGTAGTTTTACTTGTGAGAAAATAAGGGTTAATGATCATTTTCGTCCCTAGATTATATCACATCTAAAAATTCGTCCCTAGGTATTCGCATTTATCACACAGTCCTTCTCCAGGGGAGGCCGGTGACTTGCCCACCCCTCGCATGGGACTTCCTACCCTGCTTACAAGTAATTTTTCCCAACTAAGAAAACACAAAAGAAACATCTATTCTATCTCTTAAATATAATAATCCCAAATACAAAATTCAACCAAAACATAAGAAGAACTATGATACACAAGAATTTAATCAGAACACTACTAAAAAAATCCTCAAATCCCACGATTAACAAGTGATACAAATAAACAGTTTTTCCAAATGAAATAAAGCTACAAAAGTCTCCAAATTGACATAATCGCTACTAAAGTCTCCAAGGAGTCTTTATTCGATAACCCTGCAACTTGTAATCTTATAAAAAACTACCACTTGAGATCTCCTACTACTCGCTACCACCAGCAGCTAAATCTGAAAGATAAGAATTAAGTGGTGAGCTACAAATTAGCTCGATAAGTATCAATCAATGGGTTAGGGAAATGACAGTTTTATAAACATAACCAAGATCAAGAAAATGTAGTGAGCAATACCAAACTAAAAACTTAATTTATAACAAAATATCTCAGGCCAAGCAACATATGAAATTATCAATGGTCACAAAGACCTCATCACTTACAAGTACAAAGATAGCTTGATAGTATGCTCACAACACAAATTTCAAAAAATAGGACAACCATTTCAAATGAGTTCGTGAAATCTTATTTTTACCAAAATTTGTCCAGTTCCCCTAACACATCAAAACCATATAAAAATGCAGTGCAAGTTTAAAATCCAACATTTCTAAAATTAAAGAACTCACAATAACTCATCCAAACCAGTTTCAATTTGTAAAAGAAATATTTAACAATTGTGCACTTATTTTCCACAACATAATAATTTCATAAAAATCCCATTGAAAGACCACAACTTAAAACTGCTTAACCTGAAGCTTAAAATTCCTCAAAAGATTGCTGAACAATCAATCAAAACCTAAATAAATTCAAATATCATTCATCAATACCAACATGGAGTTCGAATCATTCTATACAACTCTAAAATAATTAAACTACTACGTTAGCTAAAGCATCTCCTTAGGAACGCTCTTAGCCTTAGAAACCATCACATAATCCATATTGTAAAATCTGGACAGCCCTTAATACACCATCTTTGCATCTTTATACACACATATCTCTATTATAAACTCAATGGTAAAATTCCAGCAACACGCATTTCTATCAAACACGAAATCTCCCCAAATCCCACCTATTATCACCTTACAACAAACCAAAATAAATTTGAAAATCTCAAAATTCCAAATCCAAAAGTTCATCATAGATAGAGACTTGAAGAAGAAAAATACTCACCAAATGTGTCGACAAGATCGAAAAAGAACTGCTTAATATCAAGGGATTGGCCTTCCAACATTATCTACAAAACGAAATAACCCAAAATCAAACCAAAGGAGTTCGACCCCAACTAAAGATTAGATCATACCTACCTCTAAGATCACCCAGGCCTTGTGATTTGGCGCCTCCAAGGCTAGAGAGAGAGAAAGAGAGAGAGAGCACGACCTGAGCGGTGATTCTCAAAAATAATAGTAGAGATACATCTTTTATCTCGACTAGGGTTGGCTAGATTTGAATACAAGATTTTAGGTGAAAATAGTGAAGAGATTGAAGTTTTAAAAGGAAAAATTGAAGATGTGCAATTGATGGCAAAGCCAGCTGAAAAGGAGTTCTTTCGCATGAAGGAGAAGAAGCTCTGCAGAAGGTAATGCCACTTATCAAAATGCACAGTTTTTTTTTTTTTTTTGGATTAATCACAATTTTTCCACTTAAATTAACACCCGATTCTCAAATACCCCGCAAACTTTAAATCGTTGCAACTTACCCCCATAAAATATACTTCTCATTAGATTTCATCCCTCAACCGATTGGACGTGGGACGAAAACCGTTCGAAATAACAACTTCAACAAGTCAGGGCATGAAATCACAATGAGAAGTATAGTTTGGGAGGTGAGTTGTAACGAGTTAAAGTTTATGGAGGTTGAGAATTGAGTGATAGTTTGAGAGGGAAAATTGTAATTAACCTTTTTTTTTCTAGGAATATTACGCCCTACCAGTCTGCCACCCCTTCTCCGGGGAGGCCATTCCTTTCAGGGAGGCTAAGGGGTGGCTCGCGCCTCCCTAGTTTGTTCGTTTTAAAGTTTGATGGAAAATTTCTTAATTTATTTTTTTCTTTTGTAATTTTTATTTTATTTTACTGATGTGGCACAATAAAATTGACATGACATTTTTAAATAAATTTTTTTACACTGTCACTTGTGGTTGGTCATGATGTGTATGGCCATTACACTACTAGAAAAATGAGATTTAGCGAAAAAATTGTTGGCGACAACGAATTTTGTCACAAAAAATAGGTTTTTGGTGACAAAATTCAAATTTTGTCACTACAGCTCAACTTTTAAATTTACATTGATTATTTGTGACAAATTTAAATTTTGTCACCAAAAGTAGAGTTTTGGTGACGAAACTATCGTCATAAATAAAATGTAATATTAAATAATTTTATTTTTGTGACGAAATAGTTCGTCAAGAAAGAAAGAAACTTTTTGTGACGAACCTTTTGTCACAATTGCGATCCATCATCTATTAAGTCAATCCATCGTCCCGGACGTTCCCTAGTACAAACAGGTACAACTTAGGACTTCAGCGCTTACACAACCCAATCTCTTTGGTCGTTCGTTTTGTCTGTTTCCCTTGCATTCTCTCATCTCTCATAGAAGATCTCCTTCTCTCTCTCTGTGGAAATAGCAATGTCGATTGCGACTTGCTCCACCTTCAACTCTCGTCCCTCCTGAAGGTCACGCTTGACCCCAACGATACAACTGCTCAGATTTTTAAGTCCTTGACTCTCGACCTCTGCCCTCGATGACGCTCTCGACCTCTGTGCACTAAGTTAGGGGTCGCACTCTTCAGGAGGGATGAGCTGAGGAGGTCCCAGCTGAAGGTTGCTAAGGCTCTCCAGAGTTGGAGCCTCAGCCAATCAACCTTGGCTCGTGAGGCATTGAAGCAGTTGGGTTTTTGTTCCTAAACAGCTCAATCTGACCTCGATTTGAAATTTTCCAAGCAGTTGAGACAATGAGCTAGCTATCTTTACTTTGTTGATTCAAGATTTAGGATTTTGGCAATGGTTGTTTTTGGGGTTTCGAATTGATTGAACATTTTTGGGGTTTCAATAATATGAATTTGTCCAGTAGTTATTTTTCGTGTTGCTCTGGCCTTTGGGGCGTATTGAATGTTGCTACTAACACTACTGTTCTTCATCATCTTCATATTATCTCCTTTTTTTTTTGGTGTTTTTTATATTCTAGTCATTGTTTTCCATCCTTTTTCGTTTACACGAGTGCCTGATACTTTACGTTTTTCGCATTGCTGCATTACAGGTTGGATGATATATCCATGATAATTATTTATTTCTAGGACTAATGAGAAGCGCTCAGAGGTTGCTGCATCTTACATTGAGGTTAGTTTACAAATATTTTATTACATTTTTTTGAATATGGGCCCTTAGGTTGTTTTATACTTTGAGAGTGCAAAGAGTAAGACAATTTGAACTGTTTTTGTGCTTGTTTTTCCTGTATTCCCAATCCTTTTCATCTAGAGACACTGAAGCTATAATGGAAAGCATTGATATGATTAGTTACCCTGCAGAGATCAATTTGAGCCTTTATGTAGCAATGATTTTGGGAGATTCTTGATTCTTTTTGTTCTTTGTCTTTTAATATATATCACTTATTTGTATTTTTGAGGCACAACCTAGTATTCAATGGCATATCAGTTGTTCAGTTGTTAAAGCTGCTTCTTGTTTGTCAGACTCTTAAGTTCTTGCTCTTTGGCCCTTGTAGGTATAATGTTGCAATAAAGTGTGCAACTATAAATCCAGGTATCCATTCTCAGCTTGAATTTAAGTGATGCACATGTTTTAATTTAGAGAAACAAAATATTTCACTTGCTTATTAACAGTTTGGTGTTTGATAGATGAAGCTCGTGTCAAGGAGTTTAACTTAAGACAAATGTGGAAGAGTCCAAATGGGCGATTCGGAACATTTTGAATGGTCAATGAACTTCTCTAATGTCTTTCTTTTTTATCCTTTTGTTTGTTTTCAGATTTTTATTTAATGCAAGTGCCCACTTTGCTTTCCCTTTAAAACGGGTACTGTTTTTAGAGAACCAATACTCTGCAAAAATATCCCCCGTCTTGACCCAGGTTCGTAATGTTCTCTTGATATGTCTGTTTCCTTTTTATATTAAAGTGAAGGCCCATAGAAATTTGGTGTTCTCTTCAGGTTGGACGAAGTCAATATGAATTGGAAGAAATGCTTTTGGTGATCAGTACCGAGCAACCGAGACAGTTATACACGGAGCTGGAAAGCTTAAATTGGTCTTTGGTAGAATCCTATTTCCTGTGTAGACAAGTTTTCAATAATGATATATTTCATGTTTCATTAAAACTTGTTGAACTGTTGCATAGAGCTGAATTGAGCTCAGTTTTTTAGTCTTATATTTCCTTCACTGCCTCGATATGTAATCATCTCAGTCTGCAGTACCTGATGGACATGATAAGAAGAAAGAGTTTTATGGTTTCAACTTCACCAGAGCTGAGGTGTAGCTTTGTTCTACTAGTTTGAGAGAGAGAGAGAGAGAGGAAAGATCTATGAAATGCATAAGGGTACTCAAAAGGCTATGTGATATTCCATGATGATACCTTTCATCTTTAATGCTGAATTTTACGGTCTGTCTTTTAGGATGTTTATGAAACTCGATGGAAGTCTAAGTTTGAAGTTACAGGGATATGGTGAGATATCCAGCCCTTCTACTTAGTTTATACAGTTTGAGTAGATTCTTATAAACTTTTATGGCTGAATTGATAGGTATGAACACCATCTAATCGATGATATGATTTCTTATGCACTTAAAAGTGAATGAGGTTATGTATGGGCATGCAAAAATTATGATGGAGATGTACAGAGTGATTTCCTAGCCTAAGGTTGTGTTAGTTTTGGAAAATACCTGTGATTTACTTGTCAATTGCTGTAAGTTTTGCTGTTATTATGGAAGGCGAATGGTGGGTACTTAGTGTGGGACTGTCATGGACAAGTTGTTAATGACCTGTTTCCGTTTATGACAAACATGCTTATTATCATTGGTATAGGATTTGGATCTCTTGGGCTGATGACCTACAAAGCACCTGACAGTTACTGATGAGAAACCAAAGCAAAAGGATAACAAAGATGGAGGGAATAAGCGAAAAGATAAGAGATCTAAAGCTTCAGATGGAACACAATCTATTGTTATGTTTTTTATTTTAATTTTTAGAATGTACTGATGTAAAACTATATTGAATTTTTGTATTTTATTTGAAGTTCTAATATTTTCTTCCATTATAATTATAATTTTATTATTCTAAATAAACAGCTTGGATGATCAAATCAATCGTTCTATCGTCCACAACGCATATGTGGATGATCTATCAACAAATAAACCGTTTTATCATCAAATATACTGTTCGATCGTCTGCAAAATTGTTGATCGATCGTCTATTATTGACCGAAATTGCCGATTCGTCTATTTTTGGCCTATCGATCGACTACTTTGGGGCAAAGAATTTCGTCATAAAAAGATATTGTGACAAAAAAAAAATCGTCACTAAAATTTTTTTGTGAAGAAATTCAGGTTTTGTCACAAAAAACATTTAGTGACGCTCTTTTGCTGACGGAGCTTGTGACAAAATATTTCCACTAATACTTTTAGTGACGAAAAATTGATTTTTAGTGACAAAAAATTTCTTCACTAAAAGTCAATTTTTTTTAGTGTTAGTTGACTGGGTAATTCGCAAACGGAAGTGTTAGTTGACTATTTTGACAACATTATAAAATTCAGGGACTATGTGTAATGAACGTGAAAACTTAAGGGACAAATTTTTAAAAGTGCTGAAAATTCAGAGACGAAAATGGTCATTAACCGAGAAGCCATGGTTAAAGACTAATAGTATCATAGAATTGTTATCACAAATGTAGACACGTTTGGGAGGCTCGATTTCTTTTTCAAATTAAACCAATTTTAAAAGATGGGGTTGATTGAAGAAATTAATGTAAATAATAAAGCCTTACACTAAGAAAGGCGCATCAGCCACGCGCTACTTTGTGAACCCCAACTTCCCGTCACAAAATTCCAGCGTCTTCCACCGTTAATGCATAGTTATCAAGTCAAAAGTTGAAAATGAAAACCCAAATCACCGTCTGGTATTGTAGTCGGCGATACATTGCAATTTCAATTACTAAGACGGTCGACTTTTCATTCAACGCCCCTCCCTAGTACAGAGACGAGATGGATGGCCGTAAAACACAATCGAGCATAAGTCAGTGGTTTCTTACATATGAAAAATCAGTCCAATCTTTAATTAGTAGAAAATTGAACGATTAAATATTTTGACAATTGCTGCAAGAAACTCGAGGGCTTAACAACAAAGCATCATTTTATTGGGAAAAAAAGATATATTGGGTCACGACGAATGGAGGAATAATGTTATGAGCGCCAACGATATTCACTAACTGGGGGCACACGTGTATTGCTTCGGTGGCTTAATTGGGGCAGACGGCTGCATCTGTTCAAATGAGCACTATTGGGCTAAATTCATATGATGGGCCGAGTCATGTTATTTTCTTTATAATGTCTTGGAGTCGTCGGTCGTAGGAACTACGAAGTTATTATATGTGGTAGTGTGTTGTAGGGCTGTGTATAAGCGGTGACGGCGGCGATGGCAATTTTGCCCTCCACCGCCACCGCCACTGTCATTGTTATGGGCGGTTGTCTAAAAATAAACACTATAACTGCAGCTAATGATGATGATTTTGACGGTGGTAGTAGCGGTTATTGCCACCCAAACCAAATCTGCACAAATCATTAAAAAAAAATAAAAAATAAAAGCAGATCAACAACGAATTACCCAACTTTCAACCCAAAACGAAAGCTGCAAATCCCAAAACGATATCAACCTAACAACGAATCAAAGCAACCAGATCATAGAGGGAAAAAGAGAGAGAAAGCAATGCATAGGCTAGAGACTAGAGAGAGAGAAGTAAGAGATCTTCATATGTTGTAGAGGCGCTGTGATTGTGAAGATTGCAGATGTTGGTAGAGGAGATAGGTGCCGATCGGGGAGGGGGAAAGGAGAACGGAGAAAATGTTTGGGGGAGGGGGCTGCACTCTGCCGTCTGCGAAAATGGGAAGGAGGGAGGTTAAGGGGCCCCTCAAACGATGACGTTTCTCTTTAAAGAGAAACGTCGCCCTTTGTATAAAATAAATGAAAAAAAATTAAAAAAAATTAAAACAGTTTTAGCGGAGGAAATTGCTACTGTAGGGGTTTTCACCGCAACCGCCTAAATCCCCGCCCAACGGCAAAATCTAGCACCGTTACTAGTGCAGCTGTGGAGCGAGGAGTGGTTTACGGCATCAGTATCGGTGGCGGTGTCGGTAAACCGGCACACCGCCGGTACCGGTGCACAACCCTAGTGTGTTGTAAATTGTGGATCCTAGGCCACGACTGTACATTCCAAACTAACAAGTTCTTTTCATCGAGGTCCTAAACAATAAAAAATCATCGATGTATGTCTTTAAATGGTCAAAATCGTACCAAATATGTTATAAATGACCATATGACACAGTTTTGACAGATAGATCTTATTTGAGTGTATATATAGATAAATTATGGTAGTTCGAAAGTTCAACATCTAAAGTGATATTAGCCTCCTAGTTGAAGTTTACCTTTTTTTTTTTTTTTTGGTGTTTTTTTGAAAAGCATGGACAGGGAGATAAGTAACTTTGGCAAAGTGAATACTTTGTTATAAGCAATCTTTTTGAAAAGTAAAGATGCGGAGTTACACCTCCTTAACACCACTATTATTGCAATGCTTACAGCCAAATATAACAACATGAAGTCCTCAAAAGGAGCCAGCTGTGCCATGAACGATCTTTGAAACAAGAACATTGAAGGAAGGCAAAAGCATATTTGTAATTGTTTGCCTATGACTTGAGTTACCCAGATACCAGGAGTCAGACACTCAAGAAGTTCTTCTCCCTAAAGCTTTCAACAGTGTCCTTTAAAGTCACCTCCACAGGGGTAAATTTAAGGCCTAAGCTTTCTGCCTTCTCCTTGGACACCTTGTAGGTTGACACAAAGGCTCGTCATGATCATCTTCGCTGCTGCAATGGGGTAAGTGTTTTCTGTAACTTCGGTACTTGATATATATATTGTAAAACTGAGTATATTTGATGCTTTAGTTGTAAATAAGGAAAGTTTAAGGAAAGTGAAGAAGATGGAAATTGAAAAGTTGATGGCAGTGTCATTTACATGGATATATATATAGCTTACTTGTCAGGAAGGATTAAATTAGGGAAGATTTCCGGCAAAATCTTCATAACCTTAGAACAGGAGATAGTTGATCCAACTAAGCAATATCTTCCATTAGCTGATGGATCTCAAAGGCTAGTACATGGGCATTAGCAGTATCTCTAACATCAACCCAGACGGGCACTACTGCATCCAGAGCTCTTTCGTCCCCTACATAAGGCAATAGTGTCAACTGCTTAATTGCAGCACAAAAGACTGTCTTTTAGAAGACGGCCGGGGAGACTAGATAGATCCACTTTCTGGGACAAATTATAACATGTTCAAAGATTGTGAGCGGTAAGAGTACTTTCCAAGAATTAGCATTTAGGACTTGATCGCCTTCAAGTTAAAAGAAACTCCTCCTACTGTGAAAAATTACCAGAGAACTAAATTCCTCTTTTCTTCCAGTACCTGTTATCTAAGGGGGAAGAGATGCCATCTGGTCCGAGAACCATGGACATGCATGTTCTTCAATAGTGTTTATTTCATTCACAAAAGCGAGTATATATTTGTAATGTCTAAATAGAAAGGTCAAACAACAATCTCACTAGCATGAGTAGTACGGTTCACATATTTGAGAATTGGCTCCACAGTTGCATTGAAAGTTGGCTGAAGAGGACCGATCACCCACCCCGGGTTCACTGTTACCATGTCAATTCCATTTACTTTTGCAAATTTCCAAGCAGCCTCCTCTGCTAAGATCTTTGAAAGCTTATACCAGTGCTGATGAAAAAAATAAGAAAAGTTTATGTCTGCAATATATTAGTTTGACCATCGTCTAAGACTGCTGCTAATAGAGGACATATGTGATCATACAACTAAACCAAAAGAAGCACCATATTGTCTGCTCTAAGACTGCTGTTGACACAGACTATATGTCATACACTAACCCAAATACAAAAGAATTGACCATCAGGGTTTTCTGCTTCATCTATGAGGCCTATACTTCTGATGACATCCCCCCATAGCCTCCAGGCGAGAATATTTGAAAATGTACCTCAGCTTTACTTTTTTCTCTTTTTTCCTCAATCAATTTGCCCAGGAGCCACATCGAAATTGGATATTTGAACTAAGATTCTGATCAAGTTAATAGGTAGATCCAGATCAGAAATCAGCTTATTCATGCCACAAGCTTCCGCAGTTGCCCCCCTCCCCCTCTTGTTTTTTGTGGGGAGGGGGGGAATTAAGGGGAGCATATTTCCTATCAGCATCAAGTATGGATGGAGCTCTGAGGATAATATTTGCTAACGTCGGATATGCACCATTATGGTTAAGTCACAATCTATAATCAAACCACTTAACTTGATATATATGTAGCATTAAGTCAAGCACTTGAAGAAAACAAAAAAGAAACTACGTAATAAGAAATTAGCATATATATGTATATGTGCACCTTTGATTTCTCACAACTAGCAGGATCTGCAAACCAAGTCTCATGGACTACTACATCAGAAGTAATAGTTTCTTGAGAGGGTAAAACTGTGGACATGGAGGATGTGAAAACCACTCTTTTAACAGAGGAAGCTTTAGAACATGATAAAAGGCTGTCCCATTTCAACTAGCGAATAACTTACACCCACACGATAAGCATCACCCTACTATACTTAGTATCTTGGCCATCTCCCTTCAACAGGCTGTGCGCACTCCACTTATGCCTATCATACTTTGTCAATCCTCTACCCTGCATATGCACTTAGTTAAGTAAGAATGATATACTACCAATTGTATACAATGATAAGACTTTTGCCATGCATATGTTTTTATCCATTCCATTATAAATCTAGTATATGTCAGCGGTCCCAGGTGATAAATTAACTTCTTATTATATATAATCATCCTTGGTGCACTAGAAAACCTGGTTCATATCCTCCATCGCTTTCACTAATAATCTTCGACACCATATCTTTTACTCATCTTTTTCACTTTGTCTTGTGCCTTTCCTAATTTCATCCACTTCTCTATGGTCTTATATGGTTCTCAAAATCGTATAGAAGTGCCCCAGAGTTCCTAACAACATGAGAGGAATTCTTCGAAATACAAGTTTCTTGCAACTCCAATGCTGCAATTAAATAACTCAGTCCCACCAAAAGCTAGTTATTGCTACAATGCTTCCTATTTTCTCTAACTCATTCTAGATTTATACTCTTCCTCCTTTACAGCATCTGTTGAATGAGATAAATCGTCTCTCAATGAAATCTTAATGTCAAGGAGTAACTCCATTGAAAGAGATTGAAAACTATACACCCCGGAGAGTCGAGGAAGTTCCACAATCTCAGCTTGAAACCTCACCTATCATTCCAACATAACGAGATATGGAAAGAGAGTGAGCTTTTTATATTATTGAAATTTAATCACCTCGTATTGCGACTAGGAAATCTATTTCCTCACCTCTTGCACTATAGATTTCATTGATAGAAATTGAAAAGATATGTTAATCTTCTTTTGACTCCTCTTGATATTAGTATTCTTCATCGCGAAATATATTAGCTTACACATCTCCCTCCTATTTCTTATCGGACTCCAGACTCTTGCCTCCTCCTTCGTTTAAGTCTTAGGTCTTCACGGACTCCAAGACTTCTAAGCTCTTCATCCAAGTAAAACAGAGTTACCTAAACTTGTTTGCGATCTTAACAATAAATTTCGAAGTTGACTATCTTTCGCTTAAAGCCATTCTATGATTTTCTCATTCTTCTAGTAACTGACGCTCAGCGTAAGTTGTTGACCGTGAGCATTGTTGTGACCCTCTGATTTTTCTGTACGATAGGTAGTCGGTGACTTACACCACTTTGTAACAAACAAAACCTCTTTATAGTTTATTGTGTTTAGTTCTTTAAGAAAAATAGACAAACAACCTCTATAGAAAAAAATGGTCATTTTCCTTCTGTGAGCTCAGGGCCAGCACTCACAAATACTAAAAATTGCTTTTTCCTGCCTAGTAATGTGTTGGCGTGACGAATCACCTATTACAAAACACATGTAGTTCTATATAGGACCTATTCTAACAAGCCCATATGAATTCACACGCACCGATTCTATACAAACTCTCTACACCTCGACCTAACCGAATATGCTATCCAGCCCCAGCTTAAACACTATACCCTGCTGCAACATATGTCATTCGATATAACCGAGGCAGTAGCGATTTTTCTCTCATTTCATTTCCTAATCTTCTAGTCTCGATCATAGTACATTGAGTAGGGCTCCAATGAGTATAACTAGAGAGTGACTGAAATGCTACAAGAGTCGGCTTTGCTCCATTTCTATTTCCGCCGTTGCTTTTCATCACCATTGTGGTGCATTTGGAAAAAGACTGAAGAAAGTGACGAGGGATCATCTCGTAGTTATTTTGTAATGAAAATTATAAGAGACAGGTAATTACAGAGGACTTAAAAAATATGTATACCAAGTCTATCCGCATAGGTAACGATACCGAAGCATGAACAATCTTGGCACTACCTAAGTATTTTACAGATAATAGACAAAGTACAGAAACATATGCTACAATAGCAAAGAGTATTACTCGGGCAAGTAGCATAGTACTAATGTCTTCTTGATGTCACAGTTGTGGTATATGGACTTTTAACTCCCTGTCTACTTGCTGCGGTCAAGACATGACAGTTGCTGGCTGGATTTGTGCTAGCCCTGAGAATTGACTCCGCTTGGATTGACATGGAAGAGGCCGGATGACGACAACAAGAGATGCCAATTTAGATTTTTGTCTTCTATCATTACATGACAGTTAAATTCCATCTTATAAACATTCAAAGTACGTTGAATTCTTACAATTTTTAGGTTATATTACCCTCACCCCTCGACAATAATGATGAAAAAGTTTATGTTGGTATATCCTCCTTGAGTTATTCACTGGCCAATGGCCAATTCTGCTTAGAACTATTCGCAGTCCAAGTCTGCTTTACCCAACAATTAAAATTCTACAATGCAAGTTTTTTCTTTTTGACATATATAGGTGAGAGCGAAGGTAGGCTTCCTCTTTTGCCCGTCTAAAATAAGATTATCAAAATCAAGGACAATTAATGGTCATTGTGTGTCCGGTAGGATAAAGTTTAATAATACCGTGCAGTACTCGTAAACTTCATGTTATGGTTAGAAACTTATCAGTTCAAGGTTCGACAGTAGCTTTACTCTGCCTTTAACTTCCTACTAATCACCGAAAGGAGACGCAATATTTTTCATTTTTGCAATTCGATACTTGAATACTTCTCTTTGATCTCACAAACTTGATATTTGAGGAGTGGATATACGTGTTGTTTGTTATTTTTCCCCTAAGAAAGCATTCACCGCAAAGAAATAATTCATGGGTTCTACTCAAAATGTGTGCCACAGACGACCCCAAGAAGACGCAACACTTACTTGCGTTAGATGGAGCTAAGGAAAGACTTTGTTTGTTCAAAGAAGACTTACTGGAAGAAGGATCTTTCGATTCCGCCATTGATGGATGTGAGGGTGTTTTTCATACAGCAAGTCCTGTTCTTATAAATGTCACGGATCCACAGGTATATTATATTCCACTATATCTGGTGGAAGCTGTTTGCTCTCTCATAGGTTTTACTCTGATGAGATTACCTCTTTGCATTTTTCACATCTTTTAAAATGGTTGATGACATTCATTGCATGCTCTTTTATCTCCAATTATATTCTCTGTTGGCATCTCTTTGAACTCATTCAAAATTAAGAAGGAAGAACATCCCATAATGTGTCGAGTTACTGTGACAGTTTACATTTTAAATAACTCTTGCATATATTAAGTGAACTTACGCAAATTTATATGATATGTTCTTTACAGGCTGAATTAATTGACCCTGCAGTGAAGGGAACACTTGTTTTTTCTTAGATCATGTTCTAAAGCTTCCTCTGTTAAAAGAGTGGTTTTCACATCCTCCATGTCCACAGTTTTACCCTCTCAAGAAACTATTACTTCTGATGTAGTAGTCCATGAGACTTGGTTTGCAGATCCTGCTAGTTGTGAGAAATCAAAGGTGCACATATACATATATATGCTAATTTCTTATTACGTAGTTTCTTTTTTGTTTTCTTCAAGTGCTTGACTTAATGCTACATATATATCAAGTTAAGTGGTTTGATTATAGATTGTGACTTAACCATAATGGTGCATATCCGACGTTAGCAAATATTATCCTCAGAGCTCCATCCATACTTGATGCTGATAGGAAATATGCTCCCCTTAATTCCCCCCCTCCCCACAAAAAACAAGAGGGGGAGGGGGGCAACTGCGGAAGCTTGTGGCATGAATAAGCTGATTTCTGATCTGGATCTACCTATTAACTTGATCAGAATCTTAGTTCAAATATCCAATTTCGATGTGGCTCCTGGGCAAATTGATTGAGGAAAAAAGAGAAAAAAGTAAAGCTGAGGTACATTTTCAAATATTCTCGCCTGGAGGCTATGGGGGGATGTCATCAGAAGTATAGGCCTCATAGATGAAGCAGAAAACCCTGATGGTCAATTCTTTTGTATTTGGGTTAGTGTATGACATATAGTCTGTGTCAACAGCAGTCTTAGAGCAGACAATATGGTGCTTCTTTTGGTTTAGTTGTATGATCACATATGTCCTCTATTAGCAGCAGTCTTAGACGATGGTCAAACTAATATATTGCAGACATAAACTTTTCTTATTTTTTTCATCAGCACTGGTATAAGCTTTCAAAGATCTTAGCAGAGGAGGCTGCTTGGAAATTTGCAAAAGTAAATGGAATTGACATGGTAACAGTGAACCCGGGGTGGGTGATCGGTCCTCTCTTTCAGCCAACTTTCAATGCAACTGTGGAGCCAATTCTCAAATATGTGAACCGTACTACTCATGCTAGTGAGATTGTTGTTTGACCTTTCTATTTAGACATTACAAATATATACTCGCTTTTGTGAATGAAATAAACACTATTGAAGAACATGCATGTCCATGGTTCTCGGACCAGATGGCATCTCTTCCCCCTTAGATAACAGGTACTGGAAGAAAAGAGGAATTTAGTTCTCTGGTAATTTTTCACAGTAGGAGGAGTTTCTTTTAACTTGAAGGCGATCAAGTCCTAAATGCTAATTCTTGGAAAGTACTCTTACCGCTCACAATCTTTGAACATGTTATAATTTGTCCCAGAAAGTGGATCTATCTAGTCTCCCCGGCCGTCTTCTAAAAGACAGTCTTTTGTGCTGCAATTAAGCAGTTGACACTATTGCCTTATGTAGGGGACGAAAGAGCTCTGGATGCAGTAGTGCCCGTCTGGGTTGATGTTAGAGATACTGCTAATGCCCATGTACTAGCCTTTGAGAATCCATCAGCTAATGGAAGATATTGCTTAGTTGGATCAACTATCTCCTGTTCTAAGGTTATGAAGATTTTGCCGGAAATCTTCCCTAATTTAATCCTTCCTGACAAGTAAGCTATATATATATCCATGTAAATGACACTGCCATCAACTTTTCAATTTCCATCTTCTTCACTTTCCTTAAACTTTCCTTATTTACAACTAAAGCATCAAATATACTCAGTTTTACAATATATATATCAAGTACCGAAGTACAGAAAACACTTACCCCATTGCAGCAGCGAAGATGATCATGACGAGCCTTTGTGTCAACCTACAAGGTGTCCAAGGAGAAGGCAGAAAGCTTAGGCCTTAAATTTACCCCTGTGGAGGTGACTTTAAAGGACACTGTTGAAAGCTTTAGGGAGAAGAACTTCTTGAGTGTCTGACTCCTGGTATCTGGGTAACTCAAGTCATAGGCAAACAATTACAAATATGCTTTTGCCTTCCTTCAATGTTCTTGTTTCAAAGATCGTTCATGGCACAGCTGGCTCCTTTTGAGGACTTCATGTTGTTATATTTGGCTGTAAGCATTGCAATAATAGTGGTGTTAAGGAGGTGTAACTCCGCATCTTTACTTTTCAAAAAGATTGCTTATAACAAAGTATTCACTTTGCCAAAGTTACTTATCTCCCTGTCCATGCTTTTCAAAAAAAACACCAAAAAAAAAAAAAAAAAGGTAAACTTCAACTAGGAGGCTAATATCACTTTAGATGTTGAACTTTCGAACTACCATAATTTATCTATATATACACTCAAATAAGATCTATCTGTCAAAACTGTGTCATATGGTCATTTATAACATATTTGGTACGATTTTGACCATTTAAAGACATACATCGATGATTTTTTATTGTTTAGGACCTCGATGAAAAGAACTTGTTAGTTTGGAATGTACAGTCGTGGCCTAGGATCCACAATTTACAACACACTAGGGTTGTGCACCGGTACCGGCGGTGTGCCGGTTTACCGACACCGCCACCGATACTGATGCCGTAAACCACTCCTCGCTCCACAGCTGCACTAGTAACGGTGCTAGATTTTGCCGTTGGGCGGGGATTTAGGCGGTTGCGGTGAAAACCCCTACAGTAGCAATTTCCTCCGCTAAAACTGTTTTAATTTTTTTTAATTTTTTTCATTTATTTTATACAAAGGGCGACGTTTCTCTTTAAAGAGAAACGTCATCGTTTGAGGGGCCCCTCAAACTCCCTCCTTCCCATTTTTGCAGACGGCAGAGTGCAGCCCCCTCCCCCAAACATTTTCTCCGTTCTCCTTTCCCCCTCCCCCGATCGGCACCTATCTCCTCTACCAACATCTGCAATCTTCACAATCACAGCGCCTCTACAACATATGAAGATCTCTTACTTCTCTCTCTCTAGTCTCTAGCCTATGCATTGCTTTCTCTCTCTCTTTTTCCCTCTATGATCTGGTTGCTTTGATTCGTTGTTAGGTTGATATCGTTTTGGGATTTGCAGCTTTCGTTTTGGGTTGAAAGTTGGGTAATTCGTTGTTGATCTGCTTTTATTTGTTTATTTTTTTTTATGATTTGTGCAGATTTGGTTTGGGTGGCAATAACCGCTACTACCACCGTCAAAATCATCATCATTAGCTGTCAGTTATAGTGTTTATTTTTAGACAACGCCCATAACAATGACAGTGGCGGTGGCGGTGGAGGGCAAAATTGCCATCGCCGCCGTCACCGCTTATACACAGCCCTACAACACACTACCACATATAATAACTTCGTAGTTCCTACGACCGACGACTCCAAGACATTATAAAGAAAATAACATGACTCGGCCCATCATATGAATTTAGCCCAATAGTGCTCATTTGAACAGATGCAGCCGTCTGCCCCAATTAAGCCACCGAAGCAATACACGTGTGCCCCCAGTTAGTGAATATCGTTGGCGCTCATAACATTATTCCTCCATTCGTCGTGACCCAATATATCTTTTTTTCCCAATAAAATGATGCTTTGTTGTTAAGCCCTCGAGTTTCTTGCAGCAATTGTCAAAATATTTAATCGTTCAATTTTCTACTAATTAAAGATTGGACTGATTTTTCATATGTAAGAAACCACTGACTTATGCTCGATTGTGTTTTACGGCCATCCATCTCGTCTCTGTACTAGGGAGGGGCGTTGAATGAAAAGTCGACCGTCTTAGTAATTGAAATTGCAATGTATCGCCGACTACAATACCAGACGGTGATTTGGGTTTTCATTTTCAACTTTTGACTTGATAACTATGCATTAACGGTGGAAGACGCTGGAATTTTGTGACGGGAAGTTGGGGTTCACAAAGTAGCGCGTGGCTGATGCGCCTTTCTTAGTGTAAGGCTTTATTATTTACATTAATTTCTTCAATCAACCCCATCTTTTAAAATTGGTTTAATTTGAAAAAGAAATCGAGCCTCCCAAACGTGTCTACATTTGTGATAACAATTCTATGATACTATTAGTCTTTAACCATGGCTTCTCGGTTAATGACCATTTTCGTCTCTGGATTTTCAGCACTTTTAAAAATTTGTCCCTAAGTTTTCACGTTCATTACACATAGTCCCTGAATTTTATAATGTTGTCAAAATAGTCAACTAACACTACTTCCGTTTGCGAATTACCCAGTCAACTAACACTACAAAAAAATTGACTTTTAGTGAAGAAATTTGTCACTAAAAATCAATTTTTCGTCACTAAAAGTATTAGTGCGAAAATTTTTGTCACAAGCTCCGTCAGCAAAAGAGCGTCACTAAATGTTTTTTGTGACAAAACCTGAATTTCTTCACAAAAAAATTTTAGTGACGATTTTTTTTTTGTCACAATATCTTTTTATGACGAAATTCTTTGCCCCAAAGTAGTCGATCGATAGGCCAAAAATAGACGAATCGGCAATTTCGGTCAATAATAGACGATCGATCAACAATTTGCAGACGATCGAACAGTATATTTGATGATAAAACGGTTTATTTGTTGATAGATCATCCACATATGCGTTGTGGACGATAGAACGATTGATTTGATCATCCAAGCTGTTTATTTAGAATAATAAAATTAAAATTATAATGGAAGAAAATATTTAATTACTTCAAATAAAATACAAAAATTCAATATAGTTTTACATCAGTACATTCTAAAAATTAAAATAAAAAACATAACAATAGATTGTGTTCCATCTGAAGCTTTAGATCTCTTATCTTTTCGCTTATTCCCTCCATCTTTGTTATCCTTTTGCTTTGGTTTCTCATCAGTAACTGGTCAGGTGCTTTGTAGGTCATCAACCCAAGAGATCCAAATCCTATACCAATGATAATAAGCATGTTTGTCATAAACGGAAACAGGTCATTAACAACTTGTCCATGACAGTCCCACACTAAGTACCCACCCATTCGCCTTCCATAATAACAGCAAAACTTACAGCAATTGACAAGTAAATCACAGGTATTTTCCAAAACTAACACAACCTTAGGCTAGGAAATCACTCTGTACATCTCCATCATAATTTTTGCATGCCCATACATAACCTCATTCACTTTTAAGTGCATAAGAAATCATATCATCGATTAGATGGTGTTCATACCTATCAATTCAGCCATAAAAGTTTATAAGAATCTACTCAAACTGTATAAACTAAGTAGAAGGGCTGGATATCTCACCATATCCCTGTAACTTCAAACTTAGACTTCCATCGAGTTTCATAAACATCCTAAAAGACAGACCGTAAAATTCAGCATTAAAGATGAAAGGTATCATCATGGAATATCACATAGCCTTTTGAGTACCCTTATGCATTTCATAGATCTTTCCCTCTCTCTCTCTCTCTCACTCAAACTAGTAGACACAAAGCTACACCTCCAGCTCGGTGAAGTTGAAACCATAAAACTCTTTCTTCTTATCATGTCCATCAGGTACTGCAGACTGAGATGATTACATATCGAGGCAGTGAAAGAAATATAAGACTAAAAAACTGAGCTCAATTCAGCTCTATGCAACAGTTCAACAAGTTTTAATGAAACATGAAATATATCATTATTGAAAACTTGTCTACACAGGAAATAGGATTCTACCAAAGACCAATTTAAGCTTTCCAGCTCCGTGTATAACTGTCTCGGTTGCTCGGTACTGATCACCAAAAGCATTTCTTCCAATTCATATTGACTTCGTCCAACCTGAAGAGAACACCAAATTTCTATGGGCCCTTCACTTTAATATAAAAAGGAAACAGACATATCAAGAGAACATTACGAACCTGGGTCAAGACGGGGGATATTTTTGCAGAGTATTGGTTCTCTAAAAACAGTACCCGTTTTAAAGGGAAAGCAAAGTGGGCACTTGCATTAAATAAAAATCTGAAAACAAACAAAAGGATAAAAAAGAAAGACATTAGAGAAGTTCATTGACCATTCAAAATGTTCCGAATCGCTCCATTTGGACTCTTCCACATTTGTCTTAAGTTAAACTCCTTGACACGAGCTTCATCTATCAAACACCAAACTGTTAATAAGCAAGTGAAATATTTTGTTTCTCTAAATTAAAACATGTGCATCACTTAAATTCAAGCTGAGAATGGATACCTGGATTTATAGTTGCACACTTTATTGCAACATTATACCTACAAGGGCCAAAGAGCAAGAACTTAAGAGTCTGACAAACAAGAAGCAGCTTTAACAACTGAACAACTGATATGCCATTGAATACTAGGTTGTGCCTCAAAAATACAAATAAGTGATATATATTAAAAGACAAAGAACAAAAAAGAATCAAGAATCTCCCAAAATCATTGCTACATAAAGGCTCAAATTGATCTCTGCAGGGGTAACTAATCATATCAATGCTTTCCATTATAGCTTCAGTGTCTCTAGATGAAAAGGATTGGGAATACAGGAAAAACAAGCACAAAAACAGTTCAAATTGTCTTACTCTTTGCACTCTCAAAGTATAAAAACAACCTAAGGGCCCATATTCAAAAAAATGTAATAAAATATTTGTAAACTAACCTCAATGTAAGATGCAGCAACCTCTGAGCGCTTCTCATTAGTCCTAGAAATAAATAATTATCATGGATATATCATCCAACCTGTAATGCAGCAATGCGAAAAACGTAAAGTATCAGGCACTCGTGTAAACGAAAAAGGATGGAAAACAATGACTAGAATATAAAAAACACCAAAAAAAAAGGAGATAATATGAAGATGATGAAGAACAGTAGTGTTAGTAGCAACATTCAATACGCCCCAAAGGCCAGAGCAACACGAAAAATAACTACTGGACAAATTCATATTATTGAAACCCCAAAAATGTTCAATCAATTCGAAACCCCAAAAACAACCATTGCCAAAATCCTAAATCTTGAATCAACAAAAAGTAAAGATAGCTAGCTCATTGTCTCAACTGCTTGGAAAATTTCAAATCGAGGTCAGATTGAGCTGTTTAGGAACAAAAACCCAACTGCTTCAATGCCTCACGAGCCAAGGTTGATTGGCTGAGGCTCCAACTCTGGAGAGCCTTAGCAACCTTCAGCTGGGACCTCCTCAGCTCATCCCTCCTGAAGAGTGCGACCCCTAACTTAGTGCACAGAGGTCGAGAGCGTCATCGAGGGCAGAGGTCGAGAGTCAAGGACTTAAAAATCTGAGCAGTTGTATCGTTGGGGTCAAGCGTGACCTTCAGGAGGGACGAGAGTTGAAGGTGGAGCAAGTCGCAATCGACATTGCTATTTCCACAGAGAGAGAGAAGGAGATCTTCTATGAGAGATGAGAGAATGCAAGGGAAACAGACAAAACGAACGACCAAAGAGATTGGGTTGTGTAAGCGCTGAAGTCCTAAGTTGTACCTGTTTGTACTAGGGAACGTCCGGGACGATGGATTGACTTAATAGATGATGGATCGCAATTGTGACAAAAGGTTCGTCACAAAAAGTTTCTTTCTTTCTTGACGAACTATTTCGTCACAAAAATAAAATTATTTAATATTACATTTTATTTATGACGATAGTTTCGTCACCAAAACTCTACTTTTGGTGACAAAATTTAAATTTGTCACAAATAATCAATGTAAATTTAAAAGTTGAGCTGTAGTGACAAAATTTGAATTTTGTCACCAAAAACCTATTTTTTGTGACAAAATTCGTTGTCGCCAACAATTTTTTCGCTAAATCTCATTTTTCTAGTAGTGTAATGGCCATACACATCATGACCAACCACAAGTGACGAGTGTAAAAAAATTTATTTAAAAATGTCATGTCAATTTTATTGTGCCACATCAGTAAAATAAAATAAAAATTACAAAAGAAAAAAATAAATTAAGAAATTTTCCATCAAACTTTAAAACGAACAAACTAGGGAGGCGCGAGCCACCCCTTAGCCTCCCTGAAAGGAATGGCCTCCCCGGAGAAGGGGTGGCAGACTGGTAGGGCGTAATATTCCTAGAAAAAAAAAGGTTAATTACAATTTTCCCTCTCAAACTATCACTCAATTCTCAAATACCTCCATAAACTTTAACTCGTTGCAACTCACCTCCGCAAACTATACTTCTCATTGTGATTTCATGCCCTGACTTGTTGAAGTTGTTATTTTGAACGGTTTTCGTCCCACGTCCAATCGGTTGAGGGATGAAATCTAATGAGAAGTATATTTTATGGGGGTAAGTTGCAACGATTTAAAGTTTGCGGGGTATTTGAGAATCGGGTGTTAATTTAAGTGGAAAAATTGTGATTAATCCAAAAAAAAAAAAAAAACTGTGCATTTTGATAAGTGGCATTACCTTCTGCAGAGCTTCTTCTCCTTCATGCGAAAGAACTCCTTTTCAGCTGGCTTTGCCATCAATTGCACATCTTCAATTTTTCCTTTTAAAACTTCAATCTCTTCACTATTTTCACCTAAAATCTTGTATTCAAATCTAGCCAACCCTAGTCGAGATAAAAGATGTATCTCTACTATTATTTTTGAGAATCACCGCTCAGGTCGTGCTCTCTCTCTCTTTCTCTCTCTCTAGCCTTGGAGGCGCCAAATCACAAGGCCTGGGTGATCTTAGAGGTAGGTATGATCTAATCTTTAGTTGGGGTCGAACTCCTTTGGTTTGATTTTGGGTTATTTCGTTTTGTAGATAATGTTGGAAGGCCAATCCCTTGATATTAAGCAGTTCTTTTTCGATCTTGTCGACACATTTGGTGAGTATTTTCTCTTCTTCAAGTCTCTATCTATGATGAACTTTTGGATTTGGAATTTTGAGATTTTCAAATTTATTTTGGTTTGTTGTAAGGTGATAATAGGTGGGATTTGGGGAGATTTCGTGTTTGATAGAAATGCGTGTTGCTGGAATTTTACCATTGAGTTTATAATAGAGATATGTGTGTATAAAGATGCAAAGATGGTGTATTAAGGGCTGTCCAGATTTTACAATATGGATTATGTGATGGTTTCTAAGGCTAAGAGCGTTCCTAAGGAGATGCTTTAGCTAACGTAGTAGTTTAATTATTTTAGAGTTGTATAGAATGATTCGAACTCCATGTTGGTATTGATGAATGATATTTGAATTTATTTAGGTTTTGATTGATTGTTCAGCAATCTTTTGAGGAATTTTAAGCTTCAGGTTAAGCGTTTGAAGTGTGGTCTTTCAATGGGATTTTTATGAAATTATTATGTTGTGGAAAATAAGTGCACAATTGTTAAATATTTCTTTTACAAATTGAAACTGGTTTGGATGAGTTATTGTGAGTTCTTTAATTTTAGAAATGTTGGATTTTAAACTTGCACTGCATTTTAAATGATTTTTGATGTGTTAGGGGAACTGAACGAATTTTGGTAAAAATGGATTTCACGAACTCATTTGAAATGGTTGTCCTATTTTGTGAAATTTGTGTTGTGAGCATACTATCAAGCTATCTCTTGTGTGTCTTGTGAGTGATGAGAGGTCTTGTGACCATTGATAATTTCACTATGTTGCTTGGCCTGAGATATTTTGTTATAAATTAAGTTTTTAGTTTGGTATTGCTCACTACATTTTCTTGATCTTGGTTATGTTTATAAAACTGTCATTTCCCCTACCCCATTGATTGATACTTATGAGCTAGTTGTAGCTCACCACTTAATTCTCTATCTTTCAGATTTAGCTGTGGTGGTAGCGTAGTAGGAGATCTCGAGTGGTAGTTTTTTATAAGATTACAAGTTGCAGGGTTATCGAATAAAGAGTCTCTGGAGACTTTAGTAATTTTTATTTCATTTGGGAAAACTGTTTATTTGGATCCTTTGTTGATTTTGAGATTTAAGGATTTTGGGAGTAGTGCTCTTACTAGACTTTTGGATTTCATATTTGCATATGTTATGGATGCTTTGTGAGTGTGGTTTTGATTATTAAGTGGTGGAATGGAATTTTCTTCTGAGTTTTCTTTGTTGGGAAGAATTTGCTTGTATGCAGGGTGGAAAGTTCCATTTTTCAAATGGAAATATGTCCGTTTGAACTTTTGGGTCGGGGTGTTACAGATGTAAGTTGTTTAACTTTTTGGTTAAGCAATAAACAAAGTTGCCAAAACTTTTCTTCAATGATTTGTATTTATAATCCACTCCACACATAATAAAATACAAAAAATTATAATTTAAATTAAAACCATTAAAATCACTCCACACATAAATATTGTAAGCATAAAACTCGTAAACTAACTAGAATTATTATAATATGAAACATGAAACTACCATAAACTAAATATCAAATGTAGACGAAAACGTTATGGAAAACTGGCAAGAAAAATAATGAAAGGGACTGGAGATGATCCACGTACCTAAGCCCAAACTACAGATCAAAAGGAATAGCAAAAATGATGGCAGCCGAAGCTTTGAAGCAAGGCTGATCAATTTGGTGGAGAAAATGGAGAGCCTTTAGTTTAGTGGACGAAATGGAGCGCTTCGTGGACGTTTGGAATGAACAAAAGCTCGCAGCCTTTTAAAACCAGAACATATCGGGAGGTTGACGATGATTAATATTCATTTGAACGGTACATAACAGTTCGAACGATGTTTGGACGGATGGCAGAAATCAACAGGTCTATAATTAATATGTCGCGCAATCCTGTGAAATTGTTCGAACGAAAAGAAAATGTTCGAACAGGATCAGGAGTCACAGGCAATGAAGAGACATTGCCTGTGATGCCTCACTCACTAAGGAACCAGAAAGGAACACCTGTCACATCTCGTTCGAACAACACATTTGGTTCGAACATGTTCAGGCGTTCTAGGCAACAAAGAGATGTTGCCTAGGACGCCTCACTCACCAACGAACCAAAAAGGAACACCTGTCACAGCTCGTTCGAACAAGTTCTGGTGTTGCAGGCAGCGAAAAGACATTGTTTGTGATGCACATGTAACAACGAACCATAAACGACCACCTGGCAAAGGTTGTTCGAACAGATGAACCTTGTTCAAACGGTGACAGACAAATATTCGGCAACAACGATAGGTCATCACAGATGTTTCAATTCAGCAACGATTAGAACATGTCGTTGCAAAAACATCTCGATCGAACGAGAGTTTTTGATCGTACAATTGTTTTAATGTTGCGACAAAAATGTTTCGTCACTAGAAAAATTCTAATCTACAGTGACTAAATTATTTACAGCGGAATTAGTTAAGTCGTCGCTGAATACCGTTTGAACGGACATATTCGTTCGAACAGTTGTTGGTATACTATTTTATTAATTTAAAGGCTTTTTATTCTCGTTCGAACTAGTACTATGTGTTCGAACAGATATTTTGGCAATGATTTTTTTTGTTCGTCGCTGAAGAAGTTTTGTTTACATTATCAACAACGAAACATAAATGTTGTCGCAGAAAGTTGACTTTCCGCATGAATTTGGTTTTGCCACTGAAAATTTCACAACTGAAAGTCAGATCTGTTGTAATGTTTGTTGATTTTTGACAAATCAGTTGATTTATAGTCAACACTTCAGAGTAAATACGCCTCGGCCTTCGTGTAATTCCTTTCTGCAAAATAACAAAAATAACCCTGGGCACTAGGGTAAGGCACCTCCGATGCTTAAGTCAGTATCTTGGTATTCAATTCTCTCTATTCAAATCTTTGGAACATTTAGTTTTCTTCTTCTTCTTGACATTTTACTTTTATAGCCCTTTCTCCACGTCCTTGCGTTTCCCTTTTTCGAGAATTTGATCTCCCGTAGCATCGTGTCTCGGGATGTACTCTTTGCACGTCTCTATAGTAGGCAGTTGCTTTGATAGCAATAACATCGAGATCGTGGACTGCTATGTTATAAGTTGGCTTATAGCCGCTTACAACACTTGTCGTGATTTCTCTTTCTTTCGGGCTTGATTGATGTTTGAGTTCCTAACAATTGATTAGTGCTTAGGTTGTAAGAATACAACTTCAAGCCTTTGAAGATTATGTATTCGCTAATACAACAGAACACGAGTAGTTTACAGTTCTTGTTTCTAATTAAAAGTTGGCACAACCTTCAAGTGGTTGGTTCATATATACAGGTGTTTATCTTGCAGAATAGAACATGCGCGACACCATTGTATCACTTGTAGATTCAAACGAACGATTTGAAGAACTAATATATATAGAATATCCAACATGTGAATCTATGGGTCGACTATCTATATGTATTTATGTATTGGGTTAGTATAAAATTTTCACAATATATAGTTGCTGATCAAATCCCTAGGAAAGTTTCCTGATCAATGGACGTACGTAAATAACAAAATTTCTCAGACATTTTTTTTCATCGGGCACAATTCTACTTCAGCCCAGCCCACCCCCCCGGCCCCTGGTGCCGTCCCCATCTCTAAGCCACGTGAAGATATGTTCGTGTATATATACGAGTAGTCTACTAGTCTGGTTCACGAGAAACTTTGATCAGGGTGCGAAAACTTTGGTCGAACTCGCTCAGTCCATTGCGCGAGCTCTCTCGTCTCTGGCTCAGTCCATTGCAAGCGCTGCGTAGAAGTTATAGGCATTTTGTTGGAATGACAGACGGGTCATTGATATTTTTTTCGTTGTTTGGCAATTGTATATAATATAGCTCTTTGTCAATTCAATTGATTTCAATACCACAGTGAGAATTTTACAGACCAAAGCTTTCTTCCTTCTGCTTGATCTTATTTCTCTTCTCTAAAACTTAAGAGGGTGATCACAAGTTAAGATCTCCATAGGAAGGTTGTCCACAGTAATGTGACCGTGGAAATGTATCCTGGACTCCCAGCGGGCAATCTGGTGAGCCATTTAGTTTTGTCTCCTGGGTACTCAATTGATGCTCCGGTGAGGATGAGAATCCATAAAATTGCGAATAACCCCTACCCTTGTATATTTGTTTCTGCATGCATTACAAACTTACACCACCACCCCCCCCCCCCCACCAAAAAAAAAAAAAAAAAAAAAATTTCGTGGAGATTGATGGCAACTTCTCTTCACAGAATGAAAAGCTAAATATGGTCAAGTTTGAAAGAGCAAGTTTTAACAGAACTCCTGATGGATACTTCTTGATCTCCGAAAGGTTAAGATTAACCTTATAAAGGTCACTTCATTGTCACACTCCAATCCAAGTGATCTCCTTCATAACATAAGTGTGTGGACTGTGGGGTGTGAAGATTTCGATCTTATATATTAGATGTGAGAGTTTGGAGTTCAATAATCCTATAAATCTCTGATCTTTTTTGGGCGGAAGGAAACCAGATTTTAAGAAGAAAGAAGGATTCAGGTGTACATCATCACTTACCTGTTGTTATCTTCTTCTTCTTTTTCCCTTTTACAGCACAAAAATCTAGAAATATGTCTATCGAGTTTGGATCTAATTATATCAGATGAATCATCCATATGTATACTTCTGTATTAATCCGATGTGGATCTTAACATTAGTGACAGTACGTAGTACTACACGTTTACTACAGAGAGACGACACCTAGCCCATAGTCCATTTCCTTGCAAAGCTTCGATTGCTTTAACTATGATAAGAAGTTGGCTGGCCATCAGAGTCAACCTATGGTACGTACCGTGATTAATGGTTGCCAGGGCACATCATCATTTGATCCAGCACGTGATGTGAATACAGGGATTCGGTTTTCAGCTCACAGGATCAACTTTTGCCAACTACAGGGATTGTAGCTTTCTCGCATCTTTTCAAAGATAAATGTGTGATTTGCTCGCGTCTCTTCACTTGAATTTTTTTCTTTTTCTTGATGAATGAGTTTGATTACAGGACTGGAACATATAAGGCTATATATATAGCCTGCTACTTCAAAGAATGAGAGATTTTAGTCACGGGTCTATGCTTCCTAAAAATCCTCAACATAGAAGGTTTTTCGACAGTGTACGTACGCTATAGTAACGGCTGTCCCTGACTCCCCGCAGACATGATTTGGATGGCTAGGTAGTAGGTTAAGTTGTAGGCAGATATATTACGGATAGCAAGTCTGTGGCTGACCATAGTAACTGGACGAGAAGTTTGCTCCACAAAATCCTGACTGCCCAAAATAGGGAGTAATTGATTTTGAGGAAGAGAAGCCAAAAAAAAAAAGGCCAAAGGATTGAAGGTAAACCAGAAGTAGTCGCAGTTTTCAATCGTGGTGGCTTGCTAGCAGCACTTCGAATGTCCATGGCTGCGGACGTTGATATTAATCTCACATGGATAAATAAATTACTTTATAATTTCAGCAACATGCATGGACTTAGTTTCTTTGAGCTTCCTCGAGATTAATTATACGTGCGTCCATATATATAGGGAAAAATACATTTTTTACTCACAAACTACTGGAATAGTGATATATTGCATCTCAAAACCATCTTTAAGACCACAAACTACGACATGTTAGACCGACTTTGCCACCTAAATACCCACTTGCTTACATATATATTACACCCTCAACTACTATATAAATCACCTTTGCAATCCCACTCCATTTGACAATAAATACACTTAGACATTAAGACATTGACAACTATATCTTCAGATATATGCAAACGTATTCAACGGGCGTATTATCGTTATTTTTATCTGAAAAAATTGATAAAGTGAGTGCAAAGTGGTTAACAAATTGTAGTTAAGAGGTGTTATATTATGTCAAAGTGGGTAGTTTATTGTGCAAAATGTATAACATTGATATTTTGAGGGTGTATGTCTTAAAATGGTAGTTTGAGGTGCAATGTGTCACTATCCAGTAGTTTGTGAGTAAAAAATATAATTTTTCCCTATATATATGGACGCACGTATAATTAATCTCGAGGAAGCTCAAAGAAACTAAGTCCATGCATGTTGCTGAAATTATAAAGTAATTTATTTATCCATGTGAGATTAATATCAACGTCCGCAGCCATGGACATTCGAAGTGCTGCTAGCAAGCCACCACGATTGAAAACTGCGACTACTTCTGGTTTACCTTCAATCCTTTGGCCTTTTTTTTTTTGGCTTCTCTTCCTCAAAATCAATTACTCCCTATTTTGGGCAGTCAGGATTTTGTGGAGCAAACTTCTCGTCCAGTTACTATGGTCAGCCACAGACTTGCTATCCGTAATATATCTGCCTACAACTTAACCTACTACCTAGCCATCCAAATCATGTCTGCGGGGAGTCAGGGACAGCCGTTACTATAGCGTACGTACACTGTCGAAAAACCTTCTATGTTGAGGATTTTTAGGAAGCATAGACCCGTGACTAAAATCTCTCATTCTTTGAAGTAGCAGGCTATATATATAGCCTTATATGTTCCAGTCCTGTAATCAAACTCATTCATCAAGAAAAAGAAAAAAATTCAAGTGAAGAGACGCGAGCAAATCACACATTTATCTTTGAAAAGATGCGAGAAAGCTACAATCCCTGTAGTTGGCAAAAGTTGATCCTGTGAGCTGAAAACCGAATCCCTGTATTCACATCACGTGCTGGATCAAATGATGATGTGCCCTGGCAACCATTAATCACGGTACGTACCATAGGTTGACTCTGATGGCCAGCCAACTTCTTATCATAGTTAAAGCAATCGAAGCTTTGCAAGGAAATGGACTATGGGCTAGGTGTCGTCTCTCTGTAGTAAACGTGTAGTACTACGTACTGTCACTAATGTTAAGATCCACATCGGATTAATACAGAAGTATACATATGGATGATTCATCTGATATAATTAGATCCAAACTCGATAGACATATTTCTAGATTTTTGTGCTGTAAAAGGGAAAAAGAAGAAGAAGATAACAACAGGTAAGTGATGATGTACACCTGAATCCTTCTTTCTTCTTAAAATCTGGTTTCCTTCCGCCCAAAAAAGATCAGAGATTTATAGGATTATTGAACTCCAAACTCTCACATCTAATATATAAGATCGAAATCTTCACACCCCACAGTCCACACACTTATGTTATGAAGGAGATCACTTGGATTGGAGTGTGACAATGAAGTGACCTTTATAAGGTTAATCTTAACCTTTCGGAGATCAAGAAGTATCCATCAGGAGTTCTGTTAAAACTTGCTCTTTCAAACTTGACCATATTTAGCTTTTCATTCTGTGAAGAGAAGTTGCCATCAATCTCCACGAAATTTTTTTTTTTTTTTTTTTTTGGGGGGTGGGGGGGGGGTGGTGGTGTAAGTTGTAATGCATGCAAAAACAAATATACAAGGGTAGGGGTTATTCGCAATTTTATGGATTCTCATCCTCACCGGAGCATCAATTGAGTACCCAGGAGACAAAACTAAATGGCTCACCAGATTGCCCGCTGGGAGTCCAGGATACATTTCCACGGTCACATTACTGTGGACAACCTTCCTATGGAGATCTTAACTTGTGATCACCCTCTTAAGTTTTAGAGAAGAGAAATAAGATCAAGCAGAAGGAAGAAAGCTTTGGTCTGTAAAATTCTCACTGTGGTATTGAAATCAATTGAATTGACAAAGAGCTATATTATATACAATTGCCAAACAACGAAAAAAATATCAATGACCCGTCTGTCATTCCAACAAAATGCCTATAACTTCTACGCAGCGCTTGCAATGGACTGAGCCAGAGACGAGAGAGCTCGCGCAATGGACTGAGCGAGTTCGACCAAAGTTTTCGCACCCTGATCAAAGTTTCTCGTGAACCAGACTAGTAGACTACTCGTATATATACACGAACATATCTTCACGTGGCTTAGAGATGGGGACGGCACCAGGGGCCGGGGGGGTGGGCTGGGCTGAAGTAGAATTGTGCCCGATGAAAAAAAATGTCTGAGAAATTTTGTTATTTACGTACGTCCATTGATCAGGAAACTTTCCTAGGGATTTGATCAGCAACTATATATTGTGAAAATTTTATACTAACCCAATACATAAATACATATAGATAGTCGACCCATAGATTCACATGTTGGATATTCTATATATATTAGTTCTTCAAATCGTTCGTTTGAATCTACAAGTGATACAATGGTGTCGCGCATGTTCTATTCTGCAAGATAAACACCTGTATATATGAACCAACCACTTGAAGGTTGTGCCAACTTTTAATTAGAAACAAGAACTGTAAACTACTCGTGTTCTGTTGTATTAGCGAATACATAATCTTCAAAGGCTTGAAGTTGTATTCTTACAACCTAAGCACTAATCAATTGTTAGGAACTCAAACATCAATCAAGCCCGAAAGAAAGAGAAATCACGACAAGTGTTGTAAGCGGCTATAAGCCAACTTATAACATGTAGCAGTCCCACGATCTCGATGTTATTGCTATCAAAGCAACTGCCTACTATAGAGACGTGCAAAGAGTACATCCCGAGACACGATGCTACAGGGATCAAATTTTCTCGAAAAAGGAAACGCAAAGACGTGGAGAAAGGGCTATAAAAGTAAAATGTCAAGAAGAAGAAGAAAACTAAATGATTCCAAAGATTTTGAATAGAGAAATTGAAATACCAAGATACTGACTTAAGCATCGGAGGTGCCTTACCCGGTGCCCAGGGTTATTTTTGTTATTTTGCAGAAAGGAATTACACGAAGGCCGAGGCGTATTTACTCTGAAGTGTTGACTATAAATCAACTGATTTGTCAAAAATCAACAAACATTACAACAGATCTGACTTTCAGTTGTGAAATTTTCAGTGGCAAAACCAAATTCATGCGGAAAAGTCAACTTTCTGCGACAACATTTATGTTTCGTTGTTGATAATGTAAACAAAACTTCTTCAGCGACGAACAAAAAAAATCATTGCCAAAATATCTGTTCGAACACATAGTACTAGTTCGAACGAGAATAAAAAGCCTTTAAATTAATAAAATAGTATACCAACAACTGTTCGAACGAATATGTCCGTTCAAACGGTATTCAGCGACGACTTAACTAATTCCGCTGTAAATAATTTAGTCACTGTAGATTAGAATTTTTCTAGTGACGAAACATTTTTGTCGCAACATTAAAACAATTGTACGATCAAAAACTCTCGTTCGATCGAGATGTTTTTGCAACGACATGTTCTAATCGTTGCTGAATTGAAACATCTGTGATGACCTATCGTTGTTGCCGAATATTTGTCTGTCACCGTTTGAACAAGTTCATCTGTTCGAACAACCTTTGCCAGGTGGTCGTTTATGGTTCGTTGTTACATGTGCATCACAAACAATGTCTTTTCGCTGCCTGCAACACCAGAACTTGTTCGAACGAGCTGTGACAGGTGTTCCTTTCTGGTTCGTTGGTGAGTGAGGCGTCCTAGGCAACATCTCTTTGTTGCCTAGAACGCCTGAACATGTTCGAACCAAATGTGTTGTTCGAACGAGATGTGACAGGTGTTCCTTTCTGGTTCCTTAGTGAGTGAGGCTCACAGGCAATGTCTCTTCATTGCCTGTGACTCCTGATCCTGTTCGAACATTTTCTTTCGTTCGAACAATTTCACAGGATTGCACGACATATTAATTATAGACCTGTTGATTTCTGCCATCCGTCCAAACATCGTTCGAACTGTTATGTACCGTTCAAATGAATATTAATCATCGTCAACCTCCCGATATGTTCTGGTTTTAAAAGGCTGCGAGCTTTTGTTCATTCCAAACGTCCACGAAGCGCTCCATTTCGTCCACTAAACTAGAGGCTCTCCATTTTCTCCACCAAATTGATCAGCCTTGCTTCAAAGCTTCGGCTGCCATCATTTTTGCTATTCCTTTTGATCTTTAGTTTGGGCTTAGGTACGTGGATCATCTCCAGTCCCTTTCATTATTTTTCTTGCCAGTTTTCCATAACGTTTTCGTCTACATTTGATATTTAGTTTATGGTAGTTTCATGTTTCATAGTTATAATAATTCTAGTTAGTTTACGGTACACTACAAAAAAAACGACCTATAGCAGCGGTCTTAGACCGTTGCTATAGGTCACAAAACCGCTGCTATATCCTATAGCAGCGGTTTTTTAGCGGCCGCCGCCATAGCCCGTCGGCATAGGTCTATCGCGGTAGTTTGTCTGACCGCTGGTGAAGATCTTGGTCTATAGCGGCGGTCACCTCGCGGCGGTCGAAACTGCCGCTATAGACCCAAGCGCAATTGTGCTGTTTGCACTAAAGGTCTGAGCAGCGGTCATTGACGCCGCTATAGACCTAATATGACGCCGCTATAAGTCTATAGCGGCGGTCAGGTGCCACCTATAGCCGCAGTCAGTGACCGCTGCTATAAGTTTGCAGCTTTTTTTTTTTTTAGCATGCGCTAGCATTTTAAAACGCCACTAATTTTTCCTATTCCTAACATGCTTTTTTAATGGTAATACAAATTTATTTTAATAATTATAATTCAATAGAGCTAAAAACTTAAAAAACAAGGATAATAAAACAAGAATCTCTTCATCATTAATTAATAATATTTTACAACAAATACAAAAATCTCTACAAGTAATCTAAAAGTAACAAATTTCTAATATAAAATAACAATAAGCAAGACGGACTAAAATATTCAAATACAACACAATAAGCAAGGACCAATTAAAATCTTCCTCATTTAACACATCAACATCCTCTATCTTGAATTCCTGTAAAAAATAAATATCACATAGAAATAAATAAACAAAATATTTATGTAAACAAAATATCTACTTGTATATAACGCTATAAACAACTCTAGATAAAACAGGTCAAAAAATTTCCCCCGGGGGCATTGCCCCCGGACCCCCATCAAAACAGGCTTGTCCATGGAGCGAAGGCTTGGGCTGATAAGCCTCTCAAAAAATTCATTTAAACCGTAAAACACTTTTCATTTGTTAGCCCAAGGTTGTCTTACAAACAATCCCGTCTTGGATTGATGATACAAATTTCAAACTTTTTTAAGTCCTTAAATTTTTATGAAGATTCTTCTAATTTCAGTTTTACGTCTTGTTTATTTTGATCATTCCTTTTATAATCATATGTGAAAGTTAAACCAGGAAGGAGAGTTGGTAAAACGCAAAATGATCATGATAGGCACACATTGACCAGCGCACCACGAGGAACTAACACCCGAGAGTGGGCAGGCAACATCAACGGAGTGCCGACCAAAGTTGAAAGTTGGCGACACATTGGACCAGGTGCACACATGAACTAACAACACCCGAGAGTTTTGCATGCAACCATCAACGGAGGCCGGTTGGATTAAGGTGGGGAAGGTCGACAACAGGACCAGGGCGACACAAACGAACACCGAAGGGGTCAAACGAAGAAAAGGGCAGCACAACAATCATGTCACACAGTGGTAGGCAGAGGGCAACGGTCGAACAGCAAAAGAGCCAAATGCTCAAATGACCTCCAACGCACGCTAGCTGCAAAAACCCTGGGGGCCAAAAGCTAAATAGAAGAAGAGGGAAAAAAACAAGAAGGCGCCATGTACGCGACCAAGGTTAAGAGAGAAAAACGGAAAAGAAAGGAAGCTTCCACCATCCAAAAAGACGCACTTGCCACGTAAAAGAGTGTATTCGCTCAAAGCTTGGCGCGGCATCACCGCAGGACCTCACACGTTGTGGGACAGGGGCGAAAGACTGACGAAGACCTTTGGACCCATGCGGAAAAAAAACACGGAGGTGGGGAAAACACTGGGTCGACGGTGGGGAAAAAGCACTGCAGATGGGGAAGGGAGGAGAGGTGACGAAAGGTTAAGCGCAAAAACACGGTAAAGTACTGTGACAACCCAAGCAAGTTGACGTAGATGGAAAAGTAGAAGAACCCCAGAAGGCCAGAGCGGTGGGGGGGACTGTAGCAAGTGGCCAACCACCAAAATACGAGCTGCTCTATCCGGATTCTTAGGGTGTGCAACGGTGGGCGGCGTGGAATAACGCATATTCGAGGTCCGATAAAAGTGCAGAGTCTGCTCCTCTTACGGCGGGATATGGGGGAAAAGAAAAAGAAGAAAATGTGTAATAAAAACCCCAATCACCCCCCCGCGTGGCGGGTGAACCGGCAAGTGAAGAGAAGGAGAACGCCGTAAAGGACAACCCGAGTAGCACCTCCGGCAGCGGAAGGCAGCGACTAAAATCGACCCCCGGAGAAGGAAACGCCCGAACGGGAAGCAAGAGAGAATTGCCTACGCCAACCATGAGTATGAGGGGAAGAAGCAGGCAAACGGTCCCGATCGTCCTTGAGAGGACAGAGTCGAAACCGCAAGAAGCGAGAAAATTAGAAGAAGAGCGAAGCCAGGCGCGAATCGAACGAGAAGGCTTACGTCGCCAGCAAAGGATGCAAGCGACTCGATTCGAGTACGCGAAAAAAAGGGGGAAAAAACGCGAGTATCCCATAAGTACAAGCAGGAAAAAAAGCAAGAGGAGCAGGCTGGCCAGAAGAGCTCGTTAAGGAGAATCTAGAATGCAGGCGCGATGGACTCGTGGACAGAGCATGAAGGGAAAATCGCTTGGGGTTAAAGAACACGAACAGAAAAGGGAAGAAATGATGCGCACGGCCGAAAGCGTGAACCCAATACCCAAGTCAAACACAAAGACACGATCTCGCTCGTGGAACGAGTCAGGATCTCGCAGTTAAGACCCATGAAGAAATTCAAGCATAGCGCGCGAAAAGAAACGAAGGTAAAGAGTGAAAAAGGTGCCCTAAAGCAAACATACTCAGTTGAGGAGAATCGTTGCGAGCACGTATACACAATGAGCCGCTATATGCACTAAAAGATTCAAAGATCTCCGCAAGAAACAAGATAAAATCCTCAAGAGAAAACAAAGACAAAGACCGACCCTCGTATGTACGCACCAAAAAGGAATGATTAATATTCGTGCAGCAAACCGCCACAAAACAAAAAATCCCGTAAATGCCCTCAAGAGCGAGACCACACAAAAACCAAGGGGCAAGAAAAAAAAGCGCGGACGCAGCTTATGAAGAAGCCGAGAAAAGAGGCGACCATGATCACAGATCATAATCTGCCGATATGCAAAGACAACGTACATATATGGCAGGCACAAATCAACCGCGCATGACCGCATACGCGAGAATACAAGACGCGTTCCATTTAGCGAGAACTAATCGGTGAGGATATAAAGCATAAAAGTCAAAAAGGGGGCGTAAAAAGAATGGGGAAAGGAGGACACGGAAACGAAGAGAATATGAAATAAGGCAAATCACGTCTTGAAGATGATGCGCGAGGCCAAAACAAACAAAGCCGGCAAAATTAGAAAACTGCAAAGGGAGTAAGGGGGAAGGGAAGGAAAAGACGCCTGAAAGTAAAAAGACACGACTGCTTATCAAAAGAACGAGCCATTAGAGCACCGTCATAATAAGATAAACCTGAATATTGAGTCCGCTGTCACAAAAAGGGGGGTGCCCAACAAAATCGAATTGCGATAAAGCAAGGAGAGCAAACGAAGTCAATAGAAGGAGATTTCAGCAAACATCCTTTCTATAGGGTAATGGGTTAAAGCCATGACACAGCTTCCAACTACGGCCAACGAAGAAAAAAGCCAGCAGGATAAACGTGGAGTGGAGGCAAAAAAAAAAAGGAGAGCAGGCTTAAGCACCATAGGACCCAAAAATGGTTGACCAATGACCAACCACGTGTGATATGAGGGGCGAGAACACAACGTCAGAGAAAGTTCCATAGTAAACCAAGAAACGCTAGATTACTTTTGAGAGTGGAGGGCAAATCAGACCCTGGACATAGTGGAGTCTCCTTGCAAACACTTTCAGTGGCTGAAAATAAAGTCCACCCAATCGCCATCATGAGTATTAAGAGAAAAGATAGTAAAAAGACGACTATGCAAATGAGTCAGGTATTACGTCTCCACACGCCGTACACAGTGGAACAACCGAGCTGGCGGGCAAAGCCTAAAGCTAGGAATGCCCTTTCCCAGTGTGTTTAGTTCATAGATCATGGATTCTCCACACTTGTTTGAGACAAGGAAACCGAAGGCCAACTGTCCAGGGGAATCACGCACTCTGGCGGAACAATTAAATGCCCTCTTAGACAATTACGCTCGAGTGTGAGAGCAAGCACCATAAAACCATTGTGGGAAACAATAAAGACCAAAATAATTCGTGGGTTGCATGTGGAGTTACAAATCAAGAGAGGGAAAAGAGCACCGCCCCAGAAAAGAAAAAGGGGCGCCAAAGTAAAGTACGTGCCTACACTCTGCAGTGGATTTCACCCATGGACAAGCTACTGTATCCTTATAGCGGAACGTGCCAAACTGAACATTACGTAAGTTGTCGTGGGTGCCGAATCTCCGCGTGTTTGATAAAGGGCATAAAAGGGGCCTTAGACGCAGGCAAACCGCAAACAACCAAAAGAGCGGGAAGACTCGAGACACAAAATACGCTCGTCCACTTGCGAGCACCACCCAACTCCGACACAGACAGGGGCGCAACCCCGAGTACAGTTATTGGATCAAAAATACGAGACACGTAGAATGACTGAGAGCGTGGAGTAGTTACTCCAACGGCACATGGGCACCAAGATCGAAGCACACTAGTTCCAGACAGAATAGAATGAAGCCGTTGCATGCGTGGAAAAAATTTCGAAGTAGCCTCATGGGAGTACATCACACAAGAAACGTGGATGGCTAGGCGCAGACCAGAAAGAGGTCATCAGAAAGAATCGTATTAAACTGATGCCGTAGGAAAGGGTGGGGGAGAAAAGTATTTGTTTAGACAACCGAGTAACGGCTCGCGCCCTGAAATCCGCAACAATAAAGGGGGGATAAGGAAAAAAGAGTAGCGAAGGAACAGGCGTAGAACCGTGCGGGGAAAACAACTGTCTCGTCACTCCTGCGTTCGATAATCAACAGAGAGCACATATAAAGTCGTGACGTGTCATACGATACCGGATGCATTTCAAGAACCTAGGATTCTCAAGAAAACCCGAGTACAGCGATGAAGGAGAGAAAACCAACCAGCGGGGATGCACCATGCATGTATCGAGGGACAATGGTGGGCGCAACAAACAACAAGGATCAAACGGGGTGAGTTAAGCGTTGACAACATCTACCGGCTGATGCTTTTCGAGAAACGGAGATGACGGAGGCTCTGAGACGGCGTAAGTCGCAAACATCGTTCCCGAGCAAAGCTGGAGCTGGCGTCTCTAGATATGGGGAATTACCTCATGGGAAGAAAACGACCGAAAGGAAAGAAGCATGCAAGTGGCTGGCGCATTTGAGTAATCGTGCAGGATGCTGAGACGACCAAAGAAGGAAGAATGCAGAGCGGATAAGTTGAGCACCAGACCAAGAAAGGAAGCGCTTTAGTGCATATGGACGCAAAATTCCTATCAAATGAATGCTGCCTCACATATAACAGCTCGTCAACCAACAAGGAGAAGATTCGACCAAAGCTGAGGAAACAAGCCAAAGCACCGTTCCCAAACAACGATTGGGGAAGGGGAAAAGATGCCGATTCTACTAGAGTGAAGATAACCTGTACCGCCCTGTAGCCACCTAAGGCAAATCAGCCTGCTGCACATGTCAACCTGGCTCATGACGTCAACCGAAGAAACAGCTCGGCGGAATCTAAATGAATTCAGGTATAAGTGGTGAGCAATGCGAGGAACGGAAAAGATCAGAAAACAACGGGGAGAATATACCGAAAGCGAATGCCCATACATGAGTTGTCCTGTAGAGCCACCATCAAAAGAGCTCAGAGGGCACAAAAGAGTGGTGAGAACACAAATCATGGGATGAATCTCGAAGTGTAGGAGGAACACAAATGGTCAGAGAAGCCTCACAGGAAAGCAAAAAAGAATGTGAGGCGTGGAGGATAACCCCCGCGCGCCGGCTCCGGAGAATCCTATACTCATGGCGCCTCGTGCAGGAATGAAATACGAGTGTTAAATAGTGGTTCCAAAAGGGAGGATTGTAGAAAAAGGGCTGACTGCGCGATAATCTACGCACTACAACTCATAAGGACGATCATTCGGACGCAAACCATTCAGAAGTGTCGAAAGAGCAAGAGAACCTGGCACCACATCAATAATAAATCATACCATAAAATGCTCACCCAATTCAACGCACAAGCATACTCCCAGAGGGCAAGAGACTCCGTCTTAGCGCACTGGCGCATTGAAGAGGGCCGCGATAAGATTAAAGATCAACCAACTACGTTTCCCACTCAAACCCAAATAAACTCAAGAATTAGGCGAAGAGACTGCAAAAGATGGACGTGACACCCAGTCACAATCACTCTGGAATTCTCTCTACGTACCCTTGAGCACTCTACAAGATTAGTCCAAATGTATTGTGTCACAAGGTCGAAGCAGTCGAAAGGTATACCAGCTTGGGTAGGATGATAAGTCCGCGGCCTTGGGAGGTCGGCAAACCAAAACTAACGTAAGGTCAATGTGTGAAAATGCAACAAACACAAGGACAGCTAACTTCAGTAGCCCTCGAAACACTGAAAGTTTGTAGTTATCGGCCTATCAAACCTGCCTAGTCAGCATTTGGCAAAAAGTAAACTACAAAAGAATCTTTCTCTTTATAGGGTGAAACCTCACACTAAAGCCCATCCATACATTAAAATAAAGGAGCAGTGAAAAAAGAGTAAAAGAAAGGGCAAAATTGAAAGTCTATACACACAAAAACCAACATAAACATAACACACACTTATTAAACACTCCTTTAACACCATCCGTAACTTAAACACCTAGAACCACACATATAACAACCAATAAACTATTCTTCATGCCATCTCGGCTGGGAAATATGCAATCAACCCACCCCAATACAACGAGCGTCCACTCTGTGATGGTTTTCAATATTCACAACACACGGTTATAGAAACCTATACGCGAACTGGGGTTCACGCATGAAAGCTAGAGGGTATGTAGTCCCCTTAAGAACCAGAGCAGTAAGTAGCCAATCCCCTTAATTAATCCAAGAAATAAAAACAAAAATAATTAAGATACACCATATAACCCAAATCCGACCCATACAGGAATCATCAGATACAGACAAAAAACTTAACTGTATCTTATATCCAAACTACCGAAGTCCTTAGAAGATCCCATCTGTACAAAGAGGAACTGCCGCTGGCGCTATATCAGCCCCTCAAAAGATATGAAACAACAGAAAGCAACCAATCTACATCCCCCACTACACAATCGTCAAAATAACCCTCAAGATCGTACAAACGGACCAAAAACCCCAATTAAACACCCTCCCCCTACAGGAAAGTACTCATCCAATGAAGTAAGACCACAATAAATAAACCACCGACACAACATCAATAATTGCTACAAGAGCGCTGAATGGACAGAGATTTACTTTCTTTACACAAATTTTTCAATTTAATTCCCAGAAGTTATCACACAAACCCCACAATGATAGAATGAGTCTGAGTGCAACAATTTAGGAAGAAGAAAACCAAATAAATCTGACATCAAGTAAAACTCACCTTTCGTGTTAAAATGTAACTTTTAGTTCTAAAAAAACTATATGAATCCAAAAAGGGCGTATACCTATAAAACACTTCATCTCTACCCTATAAGTCTAAAATAATCCTCCCCTCACTAATGCAAGCGAGCCATCCTCGATAATTGCATAAACACTTACAAACAGCGTAGGAACAACCCTAGTACATAGAAAGATTAGCACTAGACGAACATAGAAACTGAGAGAGCACGATCACCGCAATGAAAGATGGACTATCATCACAAAAAGGCAACCCTGTAGCGACCCACAGAGCGTGCACTTACAGTAATCGTTTTGACGTGCGGACAGACCAACGACACTAAGCCAAAGGCGACACATTCTCGTGGAAACCTGCCGGAGACAGAACAGGTTAGTCAATAACGCAAAGGCAACGGATGAGAGAGTAAGGAGAACGCGCAGTAACTGAGAATAGGTTGTCCGCCAAAGTTCGTAACCTCTGAACAAAGATCAGAACCGCGCAGGTCGCACTGACTAAGCGCAAAAACTCTTTCAACATACCCGCCAACGTGATACCTACGCGCCAGTCAAAAAAAACAACCAAAACACCATGCAAACAACAGCCCCGGCACACACACACAAAAAAAAATTCCCACAGTCAACCGAGTTGAGCCTAACCCACCCTAAACCCCTCGTATACCAACGCAACCAACCAACAAACCTAATGCTCGCATACGCTCTCTCCAAATATATGTTAAAAACACCAAACTTTACCGGAAAATATTAGAAAACTCCACCTTTTGCCTACCCTCCTTGCCAATACAAAAATAGCACCCCAAATGACCAGCCAATTACGGTAACTGGAAAAAATTTATATTAACCATCTAACCCTCTAGTGTCACTCAGAAAAACTTGCCTTGCGGAAAAGGAACAACAAAGCAATCGATTAGAGAAAATTAAACCGAAAAAAATAGTGCTTACCCATACATCAAAAGAATCATTACACGAATGTCCATTAAATATAAATTTACAATATCATTCCATAAAAGCGAATCATTTTTCAACGCTCTACAATAGTAAAAATGCAAATGCGGAAAATTAAATTACGGTCTCCGCATCTTTATATGCTGAAACCCTTTAGCAGAGATTGCGACCCTAAAGTAGAGGCTAACCCAAAACCTTCCTCAAAGTCAGCACAATTGACCCGAATGAGGAAAAGGAATGAAACATAAAAATCTCCTACCCATATCAATGGAACCGTGCCAAAAAGCTCCATTACATGACGTAAAAAAAGATGAGGAAGAGAACTTCAATTAATCAAAAGCAATAACATAGAAAGACTTGAGGATATATCATGTCCCTCCATCCAGCCTACTCAGGGATCGGGCATTTCTAGAGATAACAAATCCTCTCTCGATAGATCAAAATCCAAAACACCACTTCTCCAGGCCATCAACTCTGACGAAGACTAAGAGAAAAAAACGATCTCGATCAACACTCACCAGATGTTAGAGGGACAACTCAACCCAACTGAAGAGCATTTTAATATTATGAAGACCACACCATCCTAATTTAAGCTGTAAATATGTTACCAACTACTCACCCGTAAACACCAACGCTCAACATCTTTCCAATCAACATAGGACGCAAGCAACATATCTCACAAGAACCTGCAATACTGAGTACAGTCAAAAACCGAAGAGGTCGCGCGGGAATAGAACGAATCCCTTTCGGATACGTCGCGCTCACTAACTAGGCCAAAAACGCAAAATCACCACAACAAGACAACCAAAGCACTACAGAGAGCCTCCTAAAAATACTATGAAGAAAACGTTAGGCAGTGTAGAAGAAAAGTGCAGTAAGTAGAACATGACCCAAACGACACTAAGCGTGTGATAGATCAATAAAAGTCTCGGATACCAACCCCCAAAACGGAACTCAAAATCACTTTGGCCGCCCTAAAGAAATAGAAACCAGCCTGATCGAGCCAGACTTCTCGGCAAGAACTGCCATTGCGAACAGTGACGTCTCACCCTCGCCCTTATCTGTGCCCACAACCACCCTCACAGTCCCAGCCACCTCCAAACCAGTAGAAGTGCGGCAAATACCAAAACGATATGGAAATATCCTCGACGGTGGGTGTCGCGGGACAAGAGTTAGAAACTAGGGCTTTAATTTGGAAAATAAATTTTCTGGAAGGGAAAAGGGTTTTCGTTTAGCCTTTTTTTTAAAGTACTTGTGTAAACGTGTTCCTAATTTTGACACGAGAGGCCTGACGTGAGATAGAAAGCCTATTAGAAAGAAACAATTAAGAAGAACCACCAATCTGCGAACGAAGCTTCCCCCATAGGGCACGTCAAATATCTTTCAAACTGACCTCCTATTTACCTGTAAGCAAAAGGTTACAAACTTCAAATTGGCCTCTCAGAAAACCTATTCAATGAAATAACACCCATAATTACCCGCAGACAACCTACTAGGTTACCTCCAAATTGGCCCATCCTCAGAGCAACTTACTACCCACCAGCAAAGTCAGACTCACCTCTTCTTCCTGGCCGTAAAAACACCAAATCGCCGCTCGAGCGACCACACAACAATCGTCGGCAAATCAAATTAGCCCCGGAAGCGCGGACGATGGCCACAAACAAAAGTCGGAGATATTATTACTGGTAGACCATCCTTCTCCCCACGGGCGGCCCGCACCTGCCCTTGCCCGCCCAGGACCCAAAAGAAAAAGACCCAAGGGTAAGTGCCGCTCGCCGACACCGCCTCAACGAAACAAACCTCTATGTAAGAGCAAGTGAAAACCCAGGCCGGGCCGTTTTTCATGAGCCTAATGCTCAACCGGAGCTACTGGCGCAGTAACGAAGAGACAGTGCGAACGAGCAGTCTAAGTATAAGTTCTGATCCTGACTCGCCTATTTTCTAACGAGTAATGCCGCTATGATATACCATGTGCTAGAATCGCGCACAATCGTGACTTAGAAAAAACGCACCGGCATAAAAGCCTGAAGTTTTAATACAAGCTATTCCTTCAAACTTCCATGC
>CM025852.1:2225305-2281251 GCA_003952965.2 Morella rubra
TTCCAAGTTTGGTATTGAAGATCGAATCTTATGCTCATCTGGAAAAGTTGCTTACAATAAAAGGCTTGACTACATTCTTTCATTAAATATTCCATTGCACGAGGCAACTAATAAAGGTAAATTTGGTTATTTTTTTTCTTTGGAAAATTCTTCCAAACTATATATCCTAATAATTTAACTGTTTGAAAATACAGAAGAACTGGAAGCATTTCACAAGTTCAAAGCTCAAAAGATTGCAGAAGGGAAGGAAGTGTAAGTTCACATAGGTTTAGCATCATGGTTTTGCCCCTTTCAGATTTCTTGCTTATGATATCTATTATCTTCAGATCGAGCGATGAAATTGTACGTCCAAGGGTGCCTCTAGAAGCATGTCTTTCTAGCTTCTCGGCTCCAGAAGAGATAAACGATTTTTACAGCACTGCCTTGAAGGCTAAGACAATGGCAGTCAAGTAAGCTTTGTTATTTTTCTCTGGTTTCAATGTGGTTTGAGTTAAAAGTATGGCATGACAGCGTGCTACTAATTGTATGATTTCTTTATATTTCAATGCTCGTGCATTTAAATCATTAAGGGTTAGTAAGCTAAGATTTCTCACTGGCCCACATGCTCACTTGATTTGCCAACCAGCTGCATGTTGGTTGGTGTCTTGTTTTCAACGTCATTGTCAGTCTATTGTTGGATAATGAAGGCCAAATTAATTGGTTGTCTTGTTATGTTTTTTGCTTTCTGTCTCCCTTTTTGTTCAAATCTGTCTTTTCGAGAAGTTGTAGTCACTTGATTTTTGTTGAAGTTAAGAAGGCTGAACTGTAGATGACAACCATATCCTGAATACAAGATGGTTTATGCCATTATAATGTAGAGAGTCAGATTTATGTCTAATTATTCTTGTTAATTTCTTTCCTTCATTTTTCATCTGACAGGAGTGGTGGTCTAACTTCATTCCCTGATTACTTGGTGTTGCACATGCGTAAATTTGTCATGGGGGAGGGTTGGGTGCCAAAAAAACTTGGTATCTTTCTTGGGCTTATCTTCCTTGCGCATATTTTTGGTTATCTCAAAGGTCTTCAACCTTCTAATGGTTTATTGTATTTGTCCATACAGATGTCTATGTAGATGTTCCTGATATCATAGATATCAGTCACATGCGTAGCAAAGGTCTTCAACCTGGGGAGGAGCTATTACCAGATAGTCGTATGTGATCCTTTTGGCATTTCCAAGGCCTCTTTTGATTTTTGTCACACAAGCATCTATGTTTGGTTTCATGATAATTCTCTCCGGAGTTGTATTTATGTGAATGTTTTCTCTGAAGTTGACACATGCACACACATGTAATCCCAAGACATGTTTGTTTGTTTATTTATGTTTGTGTCACACTCATTTATTTTATTGTTTGGGGCTTGACTGGACTACTGCTATTCACACTTGTCACTGAGAGAGAGAGTGGTTACAAGTTCAGTGTCTTTTTATAAATGCACAATTTGATTCAATTTTATTGGCACATAATCAATCAAAAAGTACCAGCTTTAGGATTTCAGTGTTTGATGCGTCTAAGCTACTGCTTTGAGCAAAAAGATCGGGTTGATGCGTACACCTTTTGTCCTGGGGATATGTGATTAATGTTTTGTTAACAATGTCTTACACGTGAATATCTGCTAGAAGCTGATGCAATATGATAAAGGATTTACAGTATTTGCCTATTGCTGGTCTCTTTCCAGTTGTTTTTCTATGCCTACCTTTTGAGTTTTTGTCGATCCTTGGGGTTTTTTTTGTTGTTGTTGAGGAAATGTGTGTTCTAGATATATTATTTTTTAATTAATGCTGCATACTGGTGAAAAAGAAGACTTTAATTCTGTGTGCCTGCGAGAACTTCATGTAAATCTGCTTATCACAAAGTTGACTCTATCGCTCTCCTCTTCCTCATCCTCTTGCCTTTTGTGTTTTTCAAGACATAGATGTATGTCCATATTACAATAGGACTTGACATGCATCAATTCGTGCTTCTTGTCTCTTGTCCGTGGTTGAGCTCATTAGCTTCTGAATCAATAATTTATTAGGATAGAGTTGCTGGCTTTTTTTTTTTTTGTGAGTTTTTAAGTGCTTAGCTCCGGGGATGTCCCTTTTTCATGGGTTTCATGGCAGAAGATTATAGTTACTTTGTTTGCAACAGCTCAATCAGTTTTTTACAATTAGGAAAGTGGTTTTTTGCCCTCAGGGTCGGACGTGGGTTGGGGTTTGTGTTTGTTTCAAGTCTTGTCATGGTGACGACTATGTGCCATTTCTTCTTGTTATTAAATACATGGATTATTAGCATACAGAACCGGATGGTCATTGAATAGTTTGCTCCAGCCAATAGCCTTGTGGCTTGAACTTCTATATCGTATGCATTGGCATGTATGTGTTGACAATTGACTTTTCTTAAAATAATTTTCTTTGGCTTTTTTTTTCTTTCCTTTTAATAATGCAGTCCCTGAGGATGATGTAGAATCAAATAAGCCCGTGCCAAATGAGGATATTGTTTCACAGCTTGTGTCAATGGGATTCAACCAGCTTCATTGTGAGAAAGCTGCCATAAGGACTTCGAATGCTGGTGTTGAAGAGGCAATGAATTGGTTACTTTCTCACATGGACGATGCAGGTATTTCTGACTTAGTATTAGCTTGTGGAGAAGTATTTCTTCACCTAGGAAAACAGTCGGTTTTAGCTTGATCCAGCTTTTGGGAGCTCTTATGTAAATTGTTTTAGTATATCATCTTAAGTAATAGTGGAACATTTTTGGTTTTGCAGATATTGATGATATTATTTCCCCAGAGGCTAAAGGTGCCAATACTTCATTTACGAGCATTGACCAATCAAAAGTTGACACCTTGATTTCATTTGGTTTTGAAGAAGACATTGCCAGGAAAGCATTGAAGGCTTCCGTAAGTATTTTGCCACTTTCAATTCTTTTGAGAAAAAGGAGTAGCACATCAACCTATTAGGTTTCAATGCTACAAATTTTCTATCCGAGTGATGGATGTAATAATGTATGTATTTTCAGGGTGGCGACATTGAGAAAGCAACAGATTGGATATTCAACAACCCTGGAGCTTCTGTTTTGGCTGACATGGATGCTACTACGTCAGACACTGCACCTACTTCTGCAGATGCAGGACTACCTGATGGAGGAGGGAGTGAGTTCCATCCTCTTTCATATGTTTATCGTTGCTATACTTTATACCAACTCAAACTGATTTTTCCTTTGGGGATATTTGTATGTGGCTGGCTGCTTATACTTTGGATGGCATAAAGTAATTATATCCAAATAAGTTGTGTGCTTTAGATAATCATTTTTGTTTGGTTTAGCTTGATTTCTATCTTAGGGTATTGGTTATGCGCTGTTTGCTTTGTACCTATAGTCATAGGCTGTAGCCTGTAGGCTGTTCAGTGAGTTAAATGATGCTTCTGTTCAGCTTGCCAAGACTCACCTATATAAGCTAAATATTTGCCTCATTATTTGTCCAAAATTTCAAACTGTCATGATTCGGTGCAAATCAAAGCTGTTAATGTGGCCTTTTTAATTGTAGTCTATGTGTCATGAAGTAATTATAAGACGTTATCAGTGAAGACAGTACAATTTCTTTTGATTAACATTTTTGCTTGCCTTTCGCAGGGTATAGACTGATGGGAATAGTAAGCCACATCGGAACCTCCACTCAATGTGGTCACTATGTTGCTCACATTTTTAAAGATGGTAGATGGGTCATTTTCAACGATGATAAAGTCGGGGCTTCCGTTAATCCCCCCAAAGATATGGGGTATTTATATTTCTTTGAAAGGCTTAGTAGTTGAGACTCGAGAGGATAGGAAACACCAGTCTGCAGAAAATAGATACTCTGCAATCTTTTGGGATCTGAGCTATCAGCAACTATGCTTTTAATTGTAGGCGGCTTTGGAGTAGAACATTCTTTTGTCATATACCAGTCTTGAGATTCCCATATACCTGTTCTTCCCCCCAAAATGAATTGGTATGATTGTCTGCAATTTTCCTTTTCATTGACAAATTTTCCATATATTAGTCTCTGCTATGCTCTTCATTGTGTTTTGCTCGTTAATTCTTTCTTCTTTTTTCCCATAGTATTATGTCACAGAGAAATGTCTCGTAGTGGTGGGTCGGTTGTGCAGGCTTATTTTGTGTGATGTGTTTGTTTACAACTTAAAAAAAACTTATAATCGTTTGCATTAAGTTAAGCTTAGATATTTAACATAAACCAGCGCATTTAACTGCGTAATTAGCAAGATGTAAAAGCCATATTTGATGGAGCTTGAAAACAACATACAGCTAGCAGGATTAGGTTGTGTAATCGTGGTGGAATCATCTACTTTAAAACAAAATATTAAACAGACTTAGACGAGGAGAAAAGCATTAAAGCAGGTCGGATTTCTTTTGGGGAACTCATTTGTATGGATTCATTCTGCAAGCGGCACGTGAAGCATGCTTATAACAATTGGAAAGGGTAGACGATCGTGTCTTGATCAGAAATTTTTCTTCTGCCACATTCATCTTGCGTCATCAAATAGAAAACCATATTTTTATCGTCCTTCCAGAATGGTGTCCTTTGATATTGTAGCGAAGGATCATGTACCTCAATGCTTATGTTTTTTAAATATTATCTATTATTTTTATTTTAGATTTTTCAGATTTTATCATTTCGATGTTTACCAGCTTTAAGATGCAATAAATTACGACAAAATTTAGGATCTTCTCAAGATGGCATGTTGAGTCGTGAATTTTGAACTATTTCATTAAGAAACAACGTTTGGTGCTTCAAGAAATCTAGTATGAGATATGGAAATGTTAATTCCTCCTAGCCATTTTTTTTTTTTTTTTTCTTTTTCTTGGCAGAAGAGTAGGAGGAGACTATAAGAGGTGATAACCCTATATAGGATAACCATAGTAGCTCCAACCAACCAAAAAACCATTCAAAATTTCAAGCAGTGTCTTGATTGATCTTGTGCTGATGCAAGGGACAACGTGTTCCAAGTCATATTCTCATTAAGGCTATTAAAGCCACATGTGCTCTTATCATTGAGACACCACACTCGGTGATAACATTATTTTATGGAGAAAGTCATTTTGCACATCCAAACTATCAAAACAATCTCCAATCATAGTCCGAACTACCACTTTTGATACATGGAGCTCTTGAATCTTTAAAATCAATCAATTTGTGCCTGCAAATAAATTTGATAGTCAAAACCGTGTCATGTGATTCATTTATAACATATGTGGCATAATTTTGATGGTTGAATACTTTTTAAGAGCGTAGCGTAACTTGATAAAATTTAGTAGTTTTAGGGCTCAATTTGTTAACTGTGTTAGTTGAGACTTGTTTATTATTTGTGAGTGCAAAGTGATTTTTTTTCTTTTATTTTATTATTTGAGTTCAGAATTTGGGAACAGGAAAATAAGTTGAGTTGTCTATAAAAACTTATATATAAGTTTTGAATTCAGATGAAATAACCAGAGATTGGTTAAGATAGAATGGAAATCAAATCTGGAAATTTTATATAATTTTTTTCAGAAATACATTTTAATATAGCACTTTCTGAAACATTTTTCTTTTCTTTATACTTGTTTTTTCTTGTGATGTGAGACTAATCCGCGCATCCAATCAATCTATATACCTTAACTGGAGGGGATATTTTAATATTAGGCTTGGAGGTAGTTGACAGGAAAGAAATAGATAGAAAATCCTAAACACTTCAAATCTGTTTTACACCTATGCATCAATTCAGCCGAGAGATTTAGAAATCGGTCAGTAATAATTACGTTCTCAGCATACATTTTGTATGAGTATTCACAAAAGCACTGTTAGCACAAAATGTTGATATCTTTAATATGTGGCTCTGTAATCCCGCTTCTTTTCCATCAGTCACATCTTTTGCCTTATCTACAAGCTAATGCATACATACCTTCTCTCCTCCTTCAACATATCTGTTATACCCACTTCCTCTTCTCTCAAATTCTCTGCCATGACTGCCTCCACTCTCTCTCCTTCAACCACTTCTCAGGTAGTTACCATCCTCATCATCACGGACTTCACGATTTTCCGCTACCAATTTTGCAGTGACTTGGCTGATAACAGATATTATATCTGAAACTTTAATTCTCAAAAGTTTGTTATGTTTGATTTCAGCTGTGCTCTAGCAAGAATGGGTTGTTTTCTTCATCCCAAGCTTTGATGCTTAAGCCCACAAGAACCCATCTGGCGAGAAATGAAAAGGGTATGAAAATCGCTTGCCAGGCCACAAGCATTCCAGCCGATCGCGTACCTGACATGGGCAAGAGGGAGCTCATGAATCTACTTCTATTAGGTGCTCTATCTCTCCCCACAGCTGGAATGTTGGTTCCTTACGCTACCTTCTTTGCCCCCCCAGGGTGAGTTCGGTTTTCTTTCCTATTGGCATTTAAGTTTCGTATAGCCGGGCCCCGGGGTTACAAATTTTTCTCGCGCAAAATGTAGAAGAACGTTCATAAACGACGCTTATTTTAATCAAATAAAACAAAATAAGATTTGAAATAGTCTTTTAAGTAGATGAAATTCGATGGATGGGTGACAGAAAGAATTTAAAATTCACGGCCAGTCCAAGAAATGGAATTAGATAATATTTCTCATTTACATAGTAAAACAAAAAAATAGATCCTCCCAATTTCGCCGTGGGAGGAATATCCAAGAGAGGCTAAAAAAGGTGGAGTCGAAAAGTTCCATGGAGAATTGTCATCTTCAGAGAGTAAAGTATGAACGTTTCACTTTCTGCCAATTTGGTTCTTATACTCGACTTGACAGAATTGCTGTTTTTTTGGCATCCTTCTGTTTACAGTCTCAGATTAGAAGGGTAACTTGTCATGGTCTTCAGTCCGTGTTGATTATGATAAAGAAAAAGGCATTTTGTACAATCCTGAGTCATATTTATATTACAAGAGTGTGTAGAGCACAAAGAAGAGAAGAGTGTAGTTCAAGTGTGTTAGAGAATATAATTCAAATAATAAAATCTATTTCTTTCTATTAGCTTAAGTTTTTGGGATAAATGATAGATTTATATAGTATCGAAGCCAAAGTCTTGAATTCGAGACTTGACTCCTCACTTTACACCAATTTTAATTAAATATTCTACCTGTTGGGACTCCTAAGTAAAAGAGAGTTCGGCCCACACGTAAGGGGAGTGTTAGACCTCGTAATCGATATGTTTTTGTCAATTTTACAGTGGTATGTGATTGTCTTATATCACCCCTAGGCGTTTTGTGGGGTTCTAGTTAATGCTTGTCGTTCAGTTGGTCAAAATCTCAAATTTTTGCTCTGTGGCTTGGATCAAGAATGATGGGTTGATTTCTGATTGTTATTCCTGCCCAAAGAGTCACTCTCCTTTGATGTATTGATTTCGAAGTATTGTGGTATATATGGTTGGATGACCAAAATCTGTACCTATTTGTTGGCGACTGACAGGTCAGGTGGTTCTGGAGGCGGTACCATAGCAAAGGATGCCCTTGGAAATGATGTCATTGCAGCTGAATGGCTTAAGACCCATGGCCCTGGCGACAGAACCCTAACTCAAGGGTTGAAGGTACTCTCATATCTTATATTTCCTTCCTGAGAATCTCCTATTCTCTTTTCAATAAAAGCTTTGCACCCTAATGATAATTCAGCCATTGTACTACTTATTCATAATCCCTGACCACATATGTATATAGATAGAGCCAGCATATTGAAATCTTCGAAGCAGCGCAAACTTGTGCTCTTCTCCTTTTCAAGGACAAACTTCTACTGCTCTTTGCCAAACTCGATGTCTTCTACTATACCAATTTCAACGGTGTAGGTAATGATTTGGAAATTCTAATTTGCAGGGAGACCCAACCTACCTTGTTGTGGAGAATGACAGGACTCTGGCAACCTATGGCATTAATGCAGTCTGCACACATCTGGGTTGTGTGGTTCCATGGAATACTGCTGAAAAAAAATTCATCTGCCCTTGCCATGGTTCCCAATACAACAACCAAGGCATGGTTGTTAGGGGACCTGCTCCTCTGGTAAGTCACAGAATGAATAACAATCCAGTCCATATATTCTTTTCCTCCATCACTGTTCTAAATATTCTCTACCTCTTTCTGCTAATTATCCTCCTAATCTTCACGTGGAACAGTCACTGGCTCTGGCACACGCGGACATTGATGAGGGAAAGGTACTGTTTGTTCCATGGGTTGAAACTGATTTCAGAACAGGCGAGGCGCCCTGGTGGGCTTAAGAGTGCCTTCACCGACCTGATTGAATCTTGAGCATCTTACTGAGTCACAACCAATTCCTCTGTTAAACCCATCATTACTGCTGCAATGAACAATCCAAATTGAATCACAATTTGTGTTGTTAGCAAAGGTTCGTTAGATTTACACATATTTAACTAATTTCAGCTAGTAGTAAACATGAACTCTCTGCTTGGGGGGAGGGTCTTAAAAGCGAAGCAAATATCGAAATAGGTTGGAGGAAAGGAAGCAAAACAATCAATGGTGTTTCGTCCATTCAGTATGTAAGAACTCACTGTTTTTTGCTCCCCTGATCATTCTTTTGTCCCGTGGAAAGAAGAAAAAGACAGAAGTTCCAGAAAACCATTCTCGGATTAACGCTCATTCACGCCTACATGCGAAAGCCACCCCAATCCTGTTTCCTTTTGCATTCTTAGTACTCTTACACTCGGTGACCCTTGTTAGGGCGAACCTTCCCGCATTAATAAGTCTCGATTCTGGTTTACATTCCCGCTCGTATAGTTCCTTCCTGTAGAGGCTGTAGTGTGTGGCCATCAAAACCGGCAGAGGGCTAACGTTTGAGAATAAGCACAAGAATTTAAAGCACATGAATTTATTTGAATGCTCTATTTCAAATTGCCCACCGGAGGTCTAGCTAATTTGTCAAAATTGAGACTAAAATCTCATTACTTTCATTCCTTAATCAAAAGCTCTAGACTCTATAACAGTGAGAATTCAATGAAAACCGGGAAGAAAGACTGAAGGAGATACATAGAGAAGAACAACAATCTACTAGTCGAACCAAAGGCGGTATAGTTCCAACTCTAAAAACTATTTCAGAAACAAATCCATGCCTTTTCTTCTCGGTGGAATTCTGTCAAACAGATTTTGAACCAAAACTATGGAAATGAGGCATTGTTGACTGTGAATACTGAATAGAAAGGACCAACTAAAAGTGGCTCCAAAGAATTAGATATTCGCTCCCATCTAGACAGAACAACTATGCTCTTATGTAAAATTCTCGAATTAAGTAGTGGTGAACTTCGATTTGACTTCATGATGGTTCATCCTATTAAGTCATTTTTTTGCCAAAAAAAAAAAAAACAGAGCAACTAAGCTCGAGGCCTCACTAACACCTAATACCCATTAAAATACTGGATTTAGATTGCCTGCAATTCTGAAGAGAGAGAGTAGTGGGTCCGGGACCACCACTCTCTCTCACAATTGCACAACAATGCGGTCCCGAATTACATAGGATCGTGGTCCTAAAATACTGACGGACCATGACCAAACGGTAATAACAACAAAATAGTCAAATTCCGTATTTTGGGGAGGTACAAAAAACGTTCTTTATTGGTACAAAAAAAACGTTCTACCGTGAAGTAAATTGTCTGCGTACAGCAGGCTATGAAAGTGACATGCGGTTGGGTCAAACGTTCCTAGGTGGTTTGAGCAGGTAGGTTAAAGTAACCTAACCTTAGAGCAGTTTCAATAATGTCAAATATGGAATATTTGCAGTTTTGAAAAGGGTTCTCATTTCTACTATCAAATATATGGAAAGAGGCCATGAAACTATTAAAAAAAAAAGACGAAAATTGGAAGATAATCTGTTATCCCTAGGACACTACTCTGCATCCTTTCTTCTTATTTTTTTGAATTATTTATAGAATCAGTGCCAAAATTTTCCGAGGGGAAGAAAATACAAGGTGAACAGGTTGGCTTCTTCTAGGCGGCCATGAATTTTCCAATAGTCTCGAAGAGGGAGTCCGCCATGTCAGCTCTAAATAGCAGTGACTGCAATGCGTGCAGCACATCATATTCTGGGTCAAGCTTCCGCTGCCACCCCTGAGGAAAGGAGGAATTAAAAACAACAGAAATTAGAGAATTATGAACAAAGATAAAATTTTCTTAAATTGGTCTACAGAAACATGTATTATTCAAGGCCACAGCAATATCCCAGTAAATACTGCACATAATTAGATTGATTATTTGATTTATCACATCATGAGATGCTAAAAGAAAACAAAGGATTTTGTTATTCCAATCTTCTAGAGATCTGATATTAGCCTATGAAAGTGTCCTTGCTTCTGGGGTTAACAGGAAAATCATTGAGGAAAGTATGTCAATGTCACTGCAGCCAAAAATAGTCAGGTGCCTCATGCAGCAGAGGTCATTGGTTCAACTCTTCCCCTCCCCTCTCCCTTGGGACCGCAGTCGACAATTGTTACAACAATATTCCCAGCTCTGTAACATTGTCCTCAATTCATTTCTACCAAATGGTTTTATGAAAGAATACTCTCAAGGACCTCACAATGAATAACTTGTGGAACCAACACCAACAACAGCCTTCTCCCACTTTATGGGTTTTGAAGCTCAGCAATCGTCAACAGATTGTCTTTTTGAGTAGAATCTCGAACTGGACAGGACGTGAGTATTTATATGCAGATTGCCCAGATCACATGGCCATGACAATCTGACAGATGATTCCTTTAACTTCCTGAGTATCAAGTATTTTAAATTTTTCATAACCCAAAGCTCCAAGAGAGTTTAGCCTTGTGATCATTAAATGATCAAGATCAAACTCGGGAGGAAAAAAACTAAAAGCGAGTGCCAAAATTCCAAAGGTCAAACCAAAATTCCTCCAAATGTAAATTGATGCAATAAATACTTCTTGGAGAGGGATGGGGAGGTGGAGACCGCGTCATTTCAGCTAGAGCTTATTAGCTAATTAAAAATGAATACTTCTGACAATCTCCACAGTTTCAATGAATATGTTCACACCAACTTATCCAAAATCAAAATCTGGCACAACAAATATAGAAGCAACTGACTGTAGCAACATTTGAGTCATTTTAATCCTAGTCATTCTAAACAGTAGGGGTGTCCAAAAAACCGGCCGAACCAGACCGATTATGGCCAAACCGGTGAGAAATAACTCACCGGAATGGCCGGTCTGGTGAAACTGGTATACTCCGGTCCAGTCTCGATTTCATACATAAAAAAGGGTACTGGACCGGAGTATACTGCTCCAGACCGGTCCAAATGGTTTTTTTTTTTTAAACGTTCGCACATTCAATCACGCGCACCCCCCTCCTTTCTCACAAATTCAAAAAAAAAAACCCTAACCCCCCCCCCTCTCACTTCGCACAGCACCCCCCCCTCACGCAGCAGCCCCCTCCCTCTCTCACACCCCCTCCCTCTCTTCTTTCACGCACAGCCCCTCTCACTCCTCCCTCTCTTTGCTGGTTAGTGGTTGCTGCCGTGTGTCTCTCTCTCCCTTGCTGTGTCCCTCTCTTTATTTTGGAATTTCTATTTGGTTTGTTGTTTAAATTCTTTAAATGTATGCTTTAAGTCTTAGATGTATGATTTATTATTTTTAAAAATCTATGATTTAGAATTCTTTAATTAGTAACCTAGTAATTAGTATAGTAGTATTCTTTAAATGTATGATTTAAAGTTTTTTTAGTTTGTTGTAGAAGAAATGTCACAATTGTGGCATAATTTGGTTGAGATCATAGCCCAAACTTGATGCAAAAAAACACTAAAAAATTGGTGTAAAGAAGCCCAAAAAAAGAAAAAAAAAAAAAAAACATAGCTTAAAATAAGGCCCAAACTCTGGGCCCAAACCGGTGAAACCGGACCGGTCCGGTCTCATTAGAATGGCCGGTCCGGTTGCTTTGCTCTGTACATTTGTTACATTGGCCCGACCGGCTTTGACACCCTACTAAACATGATGGCACTTAGGATAACCAAAGAAATATTTGCAACTTCTAAATTTCTGCGCGAAAAAACAACAGTAAGACCTCAAGGCACACAGAAGAAAAGCAGGAAGTACCTCAAGCACCAAAGTGGTTACCATCACAGAACAAATATTGCCATCGATATTCACTTTATGACGCCTAACTTGCTCAAGCATTTGCTGCATGCAGTCGGCAGGATGGACAAAATGGGAGCGCCAGAAACTGAAAGTTTCTTCCACTTCCTGTTGAACCAACAAAACCTCTTACAATTCTTACAAACTTAAAGTAACTATGTGATCTACAAGGAGTTTGTTGGTAGGAACCATGGATCCTAAGAACTCACAACAAGTTGCATAGGATTAACAATGCACAGTTTCTATAAGGTATATAAAATGTGTGTAAACATTTTTGGCATCCCCAAAAACCACTTATGTTATTGACTACCTACCTCTAAACCTGTACATCAACATTATGAAAGTGGAGGACCTAACATCCACGATAAAGTTGCCCTACCCCAACTGTCCTTGAATTTTCCTCTGATTAAACACTCAAACTATTGAATTAAAAAATTTCAGTCTACGAAAAGTGCAGCATTTGTAGATATATGAACATAAATCACCCAATCAAATAACGATGTTGGTTAACAAGTGATGATTGTCCGTAAGATTCTCATATCAACCGGACTAGACAAATGTATGGTTTCTATTTCAGAAGCGGCATAAAACTAAAACTGAGCCTCCAATTCTTCGATAACAAGAAGTGAGTGTTATCTCCATACAAAAGCTATGTCGCAGATGCATTACCTTAATGAAAGCCCCTGGATTTGGGCAGTTCTGTTGTTTAGACAATCTAAGTGTGCACTCTGCAGCCATGTGACCATCTTGAAGGGCAATAGCCTTAAAGAAATCCAGCAGATTTACTCTATCTTTCATAGAAAGTTCAGCAGTGAGGCCTACATCCAGAAGAATGACAAGAGGCTTTGATCTAAAGATTCGCTTATGTGAAGGTTTTGTATTTGCCTCTCGGACAAGAATATTTCCAGGATGCATGTCCGCATGAATAAAGTTGTCTACCTGGAGTATAAAATAATTTCTCAGCATAATACACTCTACAAGATCACCCATGAAATGTCTAATTTTACTAAGACTAAATATATAAAAGGCCATGTGGAGTACATTCCAAAACAATAATAATCTTGCAGGGTGAAACCATCCATTAAACCCTACTTTACTAGCTTCTTGAGAAGCAACTGCAGGTTTACAACAAAAAGGCTGCACAGGTCTTACGAGTACGTAACAATGGTACTTTTGTTGTCCCATGAAAAAGGTGGCACAAACCTTGATACGTTGTTGAAACTAATATTTGAGAAATTCAACTTAACACAGTCGAGGAATTTAACATCTGGTCAACTTTTCAGCCATGACATGGACATGCCGAAAAAAAAAACTAGGATGTACCTTATGATATATCAATGGTACTTGCCTAACACAAAAACCAAAAAGGAAAGAAAAAAAATCAATGTTGCAAAAGATACTTGACAAAAAAGGAGGAAATTGATCAAACACAAGGAAATTTCAAAAAGGACAATATCAAAGAATTAGAGTCAAAATGTTCCATGACTAATAAAATCTGCTCCTTAGGAAGATGAGTGTCCCTGACGTATGGCTGTACAATGGAAGTAATAAGACATAGCCCCATACAAGCAAGAGGAATAATTTATACACATAGACTGTTTTGAACACATTTAAAAAAAATTCAAGATCACTAAAGGAGTTGATATTTTTCTAGGGCAGATGGAATTTGATTACCAATATTCAAGGTACTTAAAGAAAAGAAAAAAAGAAAACATGTATTCACCTTGACTATAAAAGTATTCAGGAGTCGATAGTTTCATTTCAGTTATGTATGTCTCAACATTGAAAGGACACATTCTTTTGGTTATACATGGAAGCCGGTACAGGATTTCAAACTGAACACCGTAAATTAAGAAAGTGGAAAACAAATACTGGCCCTTTAGATAGTTTAAACAATACAAAGGCACATATAAACATTTTTTTTAAACACTTGCACATGTTAAATCCCTTAAATGAAACTCTGGGGAAGTACAAGACTTCAAGAGACTGTGAAATTCTGTCCACACTTGACCAGCCAATGCAACATCTTGTTCGTTTTTATTCCATTAGTCAGAGATACTCATAGAGTCTAAGACGAGCAAAGATAATAACCTTCATACACTATTATCTGTCAAGAGGACAGTACACAGTTTAGCTTTGAAGGTGATGCTAACCCTATTCCTAATGAAATAAGTTTCCCAAGAATGACTCTGCTTTTTGTCAATCACTTGCACAATTATTCGATACTTGTGTCATATTATTATAGGTACAACGGTAATTCTTGGACATACTACTATTCAACTTTTAACTTTTCCAAGAATAAAACACCATTTCATAGAACCACTATATCAACTATAGTATTAAGGACCACAAGTTACAACTACAGGAAATATGAAAGAAAAAGAAAAAAGAGATGGACAGAGTAAAAGATACCAAAAGCATCTTTAAAAGTGCGTGGGTTCCGATTCGAGCAAGGGCACTTTTAATTCGTTCATGTCCTTCAAGCTCTTCTACGTAATGCAGAACACTTTCACCTTGTTCAAAAGTTTCCACTAAAACGGATGGGTGAACCAGGGGATATAGGGGCTTTGGAAATGACACATCCTTCCATCTTCGGAAATTATAAATGAAACGACACAAGTGAGCAGCTTCCCTTGAAAGATCAACCTGAGACATCATGAAGACACCAAATTGCTGTACGCTTTCATCCAATCTCAACCATTTCAAAGTAGGGATGAACGTAGAAATTCTGGCCACAAAATTAATTATCATAAAATCCCTTCTAATTGCTTCACCAACACCAGGATGTCGAACCTTCACAGCTACAACAACAGGTTTGATCTGCTGACCAGGATATCTGTATTTAAGTGTAGCTCGATGAACTTGAGCAACACTTCCTGACGCCACGGGTTTCTCCTCAAATTTCTCAAAGATTTCAGGCAGCTTTCGATGGAATGCCCTTTCAATGGTTCTTTTTGTTACTTGAAAACTATGTGTTGGTGCATTGCTATGCAGTTTGGCAAGTTCGCTACACAAATCTCTAGGGAAGAGATCTGGTCTTGTTGCAGCCCATTGACCCCATTTTATGAATGCTGGACCTGCCTTTTCAAGTGTGAGATGAATAGTGTGGATCCATCTTTTCCGAAACTCAATGCCAAGGGAATCCCAAAAAGGAGCCATAGCAATGCAGGGTGAGAACAAGATAGCTAAATAGATAGCTCTGAGGAACAAAATAAAAAACTCCAGCACTGAATACACAAATGAGGTCAAATAAACATGTCCATCTTGGGCACGCATATACAATGTATCCCTTGTAGGTAAGTATTCTGCTTCTGCCCATGTTTGTCGTGTCAAGGCAAGCTCTCCAATAATGATAGCAATAACACCAGGGGCAACTAGATTTGATCTGGTCAAAGCCAGGCTCACTGCACATGCAATCTGATTTATTGGTGATAATGTAGGCTCATTGTAGGAGCATGCTTGGGAAAACCTTCTCCAAGTGATTCGCACCTGGTGAGAAATTCTATTACACGTTGAAAGGCCATGGAAGTTTCTGGAACCACTACTGTGCAATAAGCTCTCTTTTTTTGCTTTTATATAAAATAAAAGGAGAAGGTCCTCTAAAAGAAAACTTATACTGGGAGATCTTTATGCTTAGGGAGTAATTGGGCAAAAGGATGCTATATCCCCGACAAATATTTACTGCAAAGCAGTTAGTCTTCAAGTTTGGGAAAAGGGAATGTGCCACCCTCCTAACATTTCCACATGTCCAAAACCTGCACAGTCAACAATGTATTTAGGATTCCCTAATGAGGTAAGGCAACAAAGAGAATAGTATATAACAAGCATGAACCTGAGCGTTTGTGCTGAGGAAACTCTTCTATCATGCAACTCATGCAGAATTTTCCTAAGATTGATGTTTGAACTTGAGCGAAGGACTGAGATAATCTTACCTATAAACTTGCAACAATGTTGCAATATATTTACCATCTATTGTTGCCTCAAGACAAGGATTGCAAAAACTTTCAACTCTTTTCAATTAGAGATTTAGTTTCTACTGGCAATAAACCTTGGAATAATAATGAAAGACCTGACATTACTATTATCTCCATGAACTACACAACAGAGTGGAAATGCTTCACTGGAAGACAGCATATAGTTGCTTTCTTATCTATTAGCAGAATGTATTTTACCATCATGTGAACTTACCCGTTTTCTTCAGAAAATGTATGCAATCTCTTATACAACACAACTCACTAGAATCAGCCTTCCAGTTACGTGCAATATCCAAGAGAAGATACACATTTCTGTTCTCCATCAGATTAAACATGCCTGCTTCCTCCAGATGACGTATTTGAGTTCTTCTACAATGCAGCTGACGAACTATAATGTTACAGTCACATGCCTCATTGATCACCATGTACAATTGGTTTCCCTTAACGCATTCGGAATCGAACATAAGGTATGTACTTTTTCAATACTCTACTAGTCGCATGCAGTTTATAATGGAAGTAGCACCGCGAAGCAAAGACTGCGACTGTAAGCAATTACCTCGAACAAACAAAAGCGTCTATGACACCAACGCCGATATTCAATGCCATACCAAGAAGAGAGTACGATATCAAATAATTGAGTATCTTTCCTTTCTCTGAAAACAAATCAAGTTCCATCGTCTACTATCCGTTTCACCGCCGAATAAAATGGAAGAAAAGGAAGGAAATTTACTATGGAAACGCTGAAATATTCACTGATCGGACCAATATTTACCCAAAGATACAGACTGATACAACTCTTTGCCCGGTTATAATCTATTTACTTTCCCTGTTCCTCAAGAGATCGTAATGTTTCGAATTCCAAACGATAAATGAATTAGTTAAAAGTGTAGAAGCTAAAGACCTGGACACGGCAATTGGTATCCAAGATCGTTGGTGCGATCTAAGATACGCAGGTGACGCAGTTGACCCTCGGCCACGCATTTTCTCCGAATACGCCGGTTGATACATTTCATCGGCGCCTGAAGTATCTCAGTCCTCGCGGCCGGGATTGGTGGCGCTGAGGTGGCGCATGGTGGACGTTTGTGGTGGCGTATGTGTGCGCATCAGATTGGGGCGGATGTGATAGTGAGGGCGCCGAAATAGTGGAATCTCATCTCACTAGACCTGGAGGTTTGCGGCTCTCCAACGCTTGGTCGAGTACCGCTCTGCTTCTCCTTCTAATTAGTTTTGGACAACCGCGCAAAAAACAAGGGGTGGACAACCGGTAAGTCGGTAACCGGTGTTTTTTTCTTGTAATATCTTTATTTTTTCCGTAACAATTAAATGTATTGCTTTTGTTGTTTTTTGCTTTTATGATTATATATATATTGCCCTTGCGTTGTACTTTTTTTTGTCCAAATTAGTGTTCGAGTGTGGAACAGTTTTAAGTGTAAAGTATGGGACGTCTTAAATATTTTGTGCGGGTTTGTATACAAATAATTTAAATACTTAATAACACCATTTTTTCTTCTTTTTCTAAATCTCACTACTTTATCATTTTATTTAATTGTTATCTATGCTGATGTTAGATGATATTTTTTTGGCATAAATAAACCATTTTGACACTTTATCTACCTCTTCTTTATACTACATGAGAGATTGTCTCCCGTCTATTTTTTTTTTTTTTAACTGACGAGGTTATTCGAAGTTTTTTACTCCATTAATCCCTCGAATTTCTATAGTCCCTTCAACTCATATAATATAAATTAGATAATTAGAGCATCAGAGTTATCTCAAATAATTGGTAGTATTTTTGATACTTTAGAAGGAGCATGCATCAGTTTATTCATTAAGGGTATCTAACCAAACAATTTAGCTGTCTTTATCTACCATGATATGAGATTCGTAGGAATTTTTTTCTAATTTTAATTTGACAAAATTTAACTCAAATTTTAAGAACCATGAAGCCAAATTCCCATATATGGGGAGAAAAAAGGTCTTCAAGTCAGTGAGCTTATTAATAAAGCCATCTTGGCTAAACTAGACTAATTACATTTTCTCGAGAGGTAGCAAATCTGGATTGTATTGAAATTCCATGAATTTCGCATATTCAAGCGATCGAATTCACGGTTGGATGAGATTTCTAATTACTTTGGCAACTTGTTCAGAACGAGATTTATAATATTAGAAAATATATTAAATTTCTTAATGTTGTCACTAAATAATTAAGAAATAAGAATCTACGGATAGTTTTGTTCGAGCATTTGACCTTCTCACACTAGCTGTAGAGAATCAGAGATGATAGGAAAGGTAACCCCATAGAGCTAGGCCCTCACAAACACGTTCACTTTGTCCCAACTCTAGTTTATTAAATTCATCCAAGGAAAACATAGAGAGAAGTACATTCTTTTTCTCGACTCCTCTAACACGTTCACATTTATTCAATATTTGTGGGCTTCAGTGCTTTATTGTTTTTTACTTTTTACCCCAGCTGGGCTTCATCCAAAGCCTAGTAAAGTAGGCCTAAGAATAGGTTGGGCCTCCCTAAGACCTGTTCTGACTTTTTAGATTTTTTAGTATATGGGTCATTATCTGAAAGAAGCCGACCCAATTTACCTTAGACCAATATTTTGTTTTCCATACAAGTTCAAGTTCTTGAAGCAACGATTTTGTCCCAGTTGATGCTTCATTGGACGATAGGAGTACACTAAATTCTCGGGAGGCCACGGACCCCCGCTAGTTTCCGGCCCTTCGCCTGACAGTAGGCGAGCCAAACAACCTAACCCTTTCCTTTCTGCAGGCCATCGCCTTTGTGAAATTGATGATCACTCAAACCTCATCCATGACTGCGGTCGCCGGGCACGCGCCAACTTCCTATAAGCTCCAAGCTACTTAGCCTGCGGAAGCTAGTATCATTGACCGGCTTTTCTTTGTCTGTCAGCATCTGAAGAACAAACGAGCATAGAGGTTAAGCCGCAGACGGAACCTCGATACTTGGTGCGCTGTTTTCCACTGTTTTATGAGCGGTTTTCTTTGGGTTTCCCTTTCATTTTTCCCTAAAGAACATGGTGCTATGATCTTCTCGCTTCTTTTTCCTATGTTTAAGGTCGCTTTGGTTTACTTTTTCGGTCTCCTCGAGAATTTTTAACTTGCTAGAACTTCATATATTCCTGGGCGCGCGATTTAATTCGGTAAAGATACAGTATACACACGCAACCCTCCTGCGTCGCTCTCTCTCTCTCATCTCTCTTATTTCCTTAGCCTAACTCTTAGTTTAAGTTTGTTCTAGAGTATTCGATCGTCTCAATTAAGTAAAAACGTTGTTCACCAACAATTTAGGTTTTGGAATTACCTGCATGCAGATAAGATAACCCTGTAGAACTACTTTTCTCACAAAATGCAATTTCTGCTTATGCTTTGTACGGCAAAGTCTTGGACAAATGCGTGCTCAGCAGGTAGGAAGGAGGAGGTGCTGCACCAACCTCCAAAATATACCATACAAAGGCCTATAAATGAAAAAGATTTTGACCAAACTCCAATCAGGAGAAAGAATGCATGATTGATATCGTAAAAGTCGAGCAAATTATACAGAGTAAAATCCCAAACCAAGTCTGAATGTCAAACACTTGATACTGTCCAAATCTATGAAAATATCAGCTAGCTTCTTGCTGCACGTACGATGCAACTTGAACGTAGCCTCTTGTCTTACATACGCAGTCCACTGGCATTTAAGCTATTTGGCATATCATACATAAAAATGTTGCTACAGTAACTATCCCTCTCCTCTTCAGTGCCGCAGTTGGCATAGTTCGCAGTGGAGGATGAATTTAAGGGAGTGGCACTAGATGACGGTGGCGATATAAGTGTGCCAAAACTAAAATTTGGTGACCCCTCGCTGTCCGACTGTAAAATTCGGTTTTCAAACAGAGGTTCAACAATGTTGTCTGACTTTGTCAAAGGAATAGCACTCATAGCTAAAGCAGGATGCTCTCCGTTGTTCTGCCACAAATTTGGTAGAGAGTTTTGGTAGATCAAATCAGTTAGGTTTGGGGAGAGTTGTTCCACTTTGGCTTGTCTGTTCTGGGGTTCACTTTGAAATGGAGTGCCTAGAGTGTTTGATGTTTGACAATGTTGAATTTCTTGGATTGGGCTACGGAGCTGGTTTGCTTGAGCAGAGTAAATCGGGTTTTGCTGAATTGGTTGGGAGGCCTGGAACTGGTTCGTAACCAGGTTATTGTCAAGTAGGTTCTGCTGGAAATATTGGGAAGTAATGTCTGAATTTCTGCACTGTGATGACAAGAAAGCTGTGGCTAGACTTAGGAGATTTGGGTTCACAATAGACCCGCCCCCAGCTAGCATGCCGGGTAGATGAAGTGGAGATGAGTTGTAGAGAGACGAGCTCAGAATCGAGGAGAGTTCAAGAATATCCATGCGTGGTGTATGAGTCACTGGATCAATTCCCATTCTCAAGAGCCTCTTTCTGATGTGGGTGTTCCAGTAGTTCTTTATCTCGTTATCTGTTCTTCCCGGCAAGTGAGCAGCAATGGCAGACCACCTGAGAAAAAGTTGTCAAAAAGAAACATTTAGACAACATCAACAGTACGGAAGAACGTAACCATTGGGTTATTAGAAAACAAAAAAAGAACTGGAAACAAATATTGTAGGGCACTAAAACGTTAAATATTCACCACTAGGTCCTGTGACATCATTGACTATCTCAAATTTAAAGGTTATTCAATTCAAAAGTCCCCAAAAACAATAAGTCCATGAAGTAGGTACTTTTTATAGCAGCATTTATAAATATTGAGCAGTTAGCATCTTTGCTAGCTACACTTTTATTGGTTATAATTAATAAGGAAAAGAAAAGGAAATGAACGGGGACAACACAAAAAAGTTCTCACGTAGAAATTAGCAGAAGAATGAAAGTACTCACTTATTTCCCAAGACACCATGTAATTGTATTATAGCCTCTTCTTCTTCCAACGAAAACCTCCCTCTCTTGATGTCAGGTCTCAAATAGTTTGTCCACCGAAGCCGGCAACTCTTTCCACACCTTTTGAGACCTAATAGATAAACAGAAAAGAAAAAACAAACCCTTATTTTGCTCATCATAAACCATGAAAGAAGCGATAATTCAGTCATGAAAGCGAAAGATCAGAAGACTAACAAGCAGAAAGAACTACGTACGAAAGAACTAGGACTCAAAGTTATTACTCTATATGTCCATTGAAGTTAACAAAAATGACAAATAAGTAAACACACCTGCATTCTTGGGAAGGATTCGCCATCTACCGTGCCCATGCTTGTGAATATACTCTATTAGTTTCTGATCTTCTTCTGGAGTCCATGGACCTTTCTTCAATCCATCTTTGTCACAACAAGGAGATTTTCCCATTGTATATTCAAAAGCGTACTGTGTTTGTGTCTGTGCTTGAGAGAGAAAGAGGAAGAGAAAAAGAGAGGAAAATATGAGGTCTGATTGGAAAACAAGTATTGCTACCTTTGGTGCGTGTACATATAAATACTTCGGATGGAAGGCAACTTAAGGAAAATGATTAAGTCAAGGGGATTCGGTACCGGCCTTTGTACACTTTAGACGTGTCTTGTTATGTGGAAAAAATTACAAAACACAGTCGCAATTTCCCTCTCTTTCTCTGTCTTCTTCTCTGTGTCTCACTCACTGTAAATGTGGAACAACTTCAGCACTCGTAATCAATGAGCTCACATAAGAACAAGTTTGACCTGATGGAACGCAAATCTGCTAATCCAATCGCTTCTATCTATCTCATCTCTCTCTCTCATGACTTTGCTGGCGGCGTGTCGATGTCACAATCTCATTCATTGTGTCTATGTCATGGTCATAAGTTATTGGCTGGTGTAGAAACTCAGCGACAGCCATATAGCAGCAGATTTCAGCTCCTAATTGTCTGGTCTCCTCTCCCAAGTCATAACTCATAAGGATGCATCTGTCTCAGATCGTAGAACAGTGGATGATATATACAAGTCGTTTGAAAATTGTTCTTTGCTGTCACCTAGATCAAATCCCTTCGACCCGGTGTGCCTATTGATCTACTCGCCGTATTAGCTGTCACCAACACTATTTCGCCACGTGAATACCGACTGACGCTATGGTAGACCGCGCAACAGGGACCTCTCGCGTCCATACTACGCATGCATGGCTCCAAGCTCCCAAGCCGATCGAGTTTCGTGCATTATACGGAGTCGGATCGATCTCTCATCCTTTTAATTCCTTTTTTTTTCTTCTTCTTAATTTATGCTTAATTATTTGTTTGTTCAGCCCCTATGACCCTAACTTAATGATAAAAAGACCGGCTTTGACCGTGTATATCTAGAGATGGTTGTGAGTTCGGATCCTTCTATTTTCAAGCGAGTACTAATACTTGACTAATGCAACACCACGTAACTTCTTTACTTGGTTGAGGATTATCCACAGGCAAGGTTTTTCTCGATGGTTAATGGGCTTTTGTTTCCTCTGGGTGGGTAGCGAATGATGTCTACCTTTTGGTTGATGACAAAATCCAACGTTGTTTTGACACATAACGAAATCCAAGGTTTTTAGATTCACCAAAGGAGCTTCCACTAGCTGCCATTGTGCTACGCCATGATAGCATTGGCACCTCGAGACCAAATTGAGAGCTAGTAGTCCCTACAAATAGCAGCTTGATGCTGATTGTTAGGATCTCAGCATAATGTGCAGTAATTCTAATCCTGTTCCTTTCTCCTGATAAAGATATGCAACAAAATTTTGCACCAACAGCACATGTATATATTTTTCAGAGGTGAAGAGCTTTCATTTTCTTAAGCTTCTTCTTTCATCTTAATGAATTGTATCAGAGATGGAAGCTAATTAATGGTACTACATAAGCCTTGATTTACGTATATTATATATTATGTAGTCTCCTGGTCTGTGCAAGTCACATTAGGTTCCCGTTCAAATCATAACATAAAGTGAAGAGAACTGAATGCACCCCATTCCTTGGATTGACTGCACCTATTAGAGATCAATTCAAGCAGTAAGCAAAGCCATCGTTTATTGGCGTGTTTATTGGATGGAGTTGGACAGAAAGGTTGACAAGTCTTACACTCCTGTTAAGGATCATTCGAGAACAGAACAAAAGGGAATAGTTCATCCTAGCTAATCATAGAGACATTGTCTTTCAAAATCACCCCCACCACACATTGGCATTCGTAAATAATAATTATGTTTTTCGGTAGGAATGGGACATGAACGCTACGTTGAGACAACTATCTAACATGTGAAACTATTAAATATCTGACCATCAAAGTCCAGTACACTTTCCATTCTTGTATTTGACCATCCTCCGAAGTGCAATTTTCATGGTTGGTTGGTCATAAAAGTGTTGTCCTTTATCTCAATGTTGGAAATTCCATCTGCAGCTTTATGCAATTCCCTTTAACTATCCAGAAAGATCAGCAAACTCTAAGTACTGATGCTAAGAAAAAAGAACCTAATAATATCCTCAGCAATATATATAAAGGCTTCCCTAATTCCTTTGCTGAATCCTAATTTTCCAGAGTCCAAAAAAGATCGTAAACATGCTCTGTTATTCAATGAATCCTAATATTATCTCTCTGAAATTCGTGAAGCTTGACGTACAACTATTACCGCGTCTTGAAACCACCCAAGACCACATGCATGAGTATCTAGGTTTTCCCTTCCTACTGTTACAGCACCGATCATTTCTACGTTCTGTCACATTCCTCTTCCTGGCGCCCCACTGGTTTTCCGTGTCTCGGTAGCGCAGAAGATTTGAACTATTTGATGCTTTCTCGTCAACAAAAGTTTGGGAGAAGTTTGAAAAATTACAAATGAAATAGTGCGGTGCTGATGGAAATAACACCCCATTAATACTGATGTCATCATCTAGCTAGGGCGGTTGCCAGCTCTTCTTGTTTTTGTTGTTTTCTTCGGCCAAATTGTCATGATCTAGTTATTCAAGCAATTGCAATATATATGTTTATATGGTTCTTTTTCCAACTCCCATTTCTACTCTCTCTCTATATATAGCTACCAATTACTTGATTTCCATGCATGGCGTAGTACTCTAGGATCTAAGATAATTCCGGAGGAGTTCAACATTTAGAGAAGTTGAAAGGAGCCAATAATTGATCCACTAAGTCATGAGAAATTGAACGGAGCCATTAACTTTTAATTAGAGGGAAAAACACATTTAGAGTGTTTTTTTTTATTCCCTCAGCAAAACCAACCCATTTAGAATCTTAGATAAGAGTAGGACTACTGTGTCATAATTTTTCCTAAGCTAATGCTTAGGGCGGGGTCCACGTTTTACTCTATTCAATTATTGACTGGTCAGTACAATCCAACTTGGGGATCCATGAACCGACAATTATTGGGTCAGCATGCATGACTCGCATCAATTAAGCATGTGGGAAAGAGCGACGCTTTTTTGATCTTTTCGAAGAGAAAATCGTGCTCCTTTTGTTTGATTTATATCTCAATTCCTTTTAAGTACTTATCAGAGATTTTTTTTTTTTAAAAAAAAAAGGAAAATAAAGTTATTGAAATATTGCGTTCATGAGACTTAGCTTTATGTGAGTAAACATGATTCACTTTTTTTTTTCGAAACGTAAACATGATTCACTTATCTACCTAAATATTGATACAGAAAGTCAATTTGTAGGACCAAAATTAAACGGTATCTAATCATCCACGCGTCCAAACGATAACTACAATATATTAATATTCCTAGATAAAAAAGAAGAACCATATAAGCCACGGCTCCTACAGGGGTTTGGCTTAAACTTAGAGCCGGCTGGCTAGAAGCCTTGGCATATGATCTGACGCGCTCCAGTTCATGGTCAATTCTTTATAGATAAGATCGTGTGTTATATGGACCACTCACCACCGAACCATCGTGATCGGAACCCAGTTAATTAGCTCTTGGATTGAGATGCTGGTTGCACCTAATTAAACCTTCAAGCAGCATTATTATGATTAAATGCTTTACAAGATCCTGTACAGTTCTGAATTAATTATAGCGGCTTTTTTAGTCCTTAAATATCCCCGTTGGTTCCTTATAAAATCTCAACCCTCCACATGCAAGATTCGTTGCAACATACACAAAGATGGTTTTAGTGCTAAGAACACTCGATTTCTTTGAAAGAGATTTTTATATATATTTAAATACGCTTATGGTAACATTAAAAAACAATCAATCACTATATAGGACACAGAAGGTTGGTCAAACATTATTTTATTGATCAACTAAGATATGCACTATATGCAAATATTAGCTTCTTTATTTTGTTTTGTTCTCGTTCCGATCCTAACAACCCCGATCTCGATAACGAAGGAAAGACTTGTCAATATTGGCATTACTGCAATTGTCACATTTCAAAAATTTTTATTTCTTACATGATCTATCAATATGTGCCATCTATTACTTATTCACTTATATTTATTTTCACTTATCGTACTGCCGTAGAGAAATAACAAAATTTAATAACAATTTTTACTTATTTTCTCGAATTCGCAGGCACTTATAAACTTACAGTGAGAGAAGATTTCATAATCTAGCAAGCAATTCATACTAATTAAATTACAAATAACCATAAACTTAATTAATTAGCAATCTTCGTTTGAACCGAGAATTAAATTAATTAACCTTTTATTTTGTGTAGAAAGGTTTCCTAAACGAGAAAAAATACTTAAAACCATGAGTGATTGACATCCCCTAGACGTTATGGTAAGAACTTGGCCAAAATCTAAGGGGTTGCATGCAGGGGCGGAATAGGGGAAGATGAAGTGGCGGTCGACACCCATGCTCCCCCCCCCCCCTCCAAAAAAATTTACATGTAGTTTTTTTTTTTTTTTTTTTCTAGAGATGACTGGGCCCGAACCCATGGGCCCAGCCAACTTGGGGAACCCCATTAGGTCCGGACGGCTGGGCCCGTCCCATCAGGCCCAGGCCGTTTTTATTTTGCTTATAGCAGAGTGAAACGGTGTGTTTCACTCGCAGACTCAGCCTTCGACGACAACACTTAGCATTCTCCTCTAACTCGGTTTCTCTGATTCTCTTAGCCCACCACAACTCTCTCTGCGATTGCCAGACCTGAGCTCGCCGCTCCACACCGCGCAGGTAAACTTTTATTAATATTTAATCTCTCTTTCTAAGTTTCTCTTCCCATATCTTGATTCTTCCTCTCTCTCTCTTAGTCTTAACGTTCCTGCCGTTTTCGCGGCCGCTTGCCTCCGACTGCCCACACCACTGCCACACCATTTCTCTCTCTCTCTCTCTCTTTCACGATCACGACAGATAATGCCCTATTCTTCTATTTTTTTCCATGATGATTTATTATTTGATATAATGATATTTGCATTGCTATATTGAGGATTTTTTAGAAATTGAAATTGATTTGAAAATTGAAATGATTGAATATTTGAAATTGTGGATTGATGTTATGTATCTTTGTTCTGTGGATTGTGTGATTTGTTAACCAATTAGGGAAGGAAAAAAAAGGCTTCCTTGTGTAAGATAGCACACTACAGTTTTCATTCGGATGTTAGATTGTAGTCTTTTTAGTTTTCATTTTCACTTTTACTTGTAATTGAATTGTTACAGAGGTTGATTGTGACTATTTGTTGTTCTAGCGAAATTTTTTAGTCTTTGTTTGTTGTGGCCTTGTGGGCCTGTGGCTGCTTGCTTCGTGAACTTGTAAATTCTTAATTCTTTGCTTGCATTGTAAAATAATATCTGTTCATAATTGATAAAACAATGGGAACTTCTTAATGACAAGATTGATATTTACAACAACATTTCAATATTTTTAATATTTTCAGTTCTTAATTTTCGATATCTAGTAATTCTAGACACTTTTTGCATAATGAAGGAAATTGTTTTTTTTTTGGTCTTTCGCCTTTAAAAGTCGCACTCTGGTAATTAATATAGATTCCAACTAGGTTGCAATGTGGAAATTATCAAATGATAGAGACACTCATTACATAAGTTGTTTGAGCCCTGACTTATGCAAACATATTATAATTATTATAGTATGTTTGGAATGGTCTAGTTATACTTAATAACTTATATTAGTTCGTTTACATGAGTGTGCAATTAATATAGTACGGTAGCTTGACAGTTTGTAAAGAATTTATTGTGATCCCTCGCGATTAGTTTATTAATAGTTACGTACGTGCATGCTGGCATTTTTTAAGTTTACATTGGACATCATATCTGACTGATTTATGCGTCTAGTGACTAGGAAGTGTAGTCTTTACTTTACTGGGCCTATGAACTTTTTTCGCTTCTTGATCGATAATATATATTGAGAGTAGAGGTACACTCATACGTAGCACGGCTATTATAGTTAATAATTTTTTTTTATATATCGCTATTGCTGATCACGAGTAGTAAAGATCAATTATTGGTAGCGTAGGTAGTAGATATACGTTATTGTTACTCATGTATAGATATAGTAGAGAATCGTACTGAAGAACTGATTTGAAACGTCTCTCAACTAACAGTGCATTGGCTGCTTGAGTACATACGTCATGGGGGTCTTCTGCAGCATAGGAGATCACAGAAGATCTTACTTTATTTAAAATAGTTTGTGCTAATGTAGTTCTTTGCAGGAAAGAAAAGATTACTTGTTATTCTCTTCTAATTGAGGCTTCTTTAATCAGAATAAACTAAATACATTTTGATTCTCAATAAGCAATTATTTACTATTAATATCACCTCAAATCTATAGTACTTCCTTCGCGCATAAGCTAGCCCGATTAACTTGTCCAATTGCAATGGTGTTCGATGAATTGCTGTATGAGCAGTTTATATGGATTGTGGGATATCCGTGGTTTTAGGAGGGTCTATAAAAGCTTGTGCCTTGAATAGAATATTTGTCGCATTTAAAACGGGGATCGTAACGTAAGTAAAGTAATGCTAGGTTTAGATGTAAATCATATGTAATGGGTCTTGTAGATATATAGATGTATAATTAATGATATCGTAGCGTAATATAAGTAGATGAGACTTGGCACAAATAAATGTTTTTTTTATTATTTGATTGTTTTAGAGAGTGCTTATGGTTTTAGTTAGTTATACTAATCATGCAGTGCATAAGCATAGTTAGATATGATTAGCTATATCCAATTATTCTTTTGTGTGTTTATTTAGTATTATAGGGTTTAGTTGATTCACATTGATGAGATTTGCCCGGAATACAAATTCTGTTTCAAATTGGCAAAAGAGAGTGAATTGTGTTGGATTTGGGAATCATCGTTCTAATAAATCAAGCTATATAGATATTCAAGTAGCGATAGGGGCTGATCAGCTACGTAGCACTTAAGCACAAAGGTAAATTATTACATCGGGCTTGCTGTTGTTTGCAAGAGTATGTGGTGAAACGAAGCTACGCAGAACTAGAGGACGGAGGCGGGTGCACGAGCCTTTGTGATTCCAAGATAAAAACAAAAAAAAATAAATCACTGATGCCTGTACGGGCCAAAGTTTTTTGACATGAGCCATACAGTCGGTAAGCAATGGTTATCTTGCGTACATTTTAGTTCTTCACAAAGGCATTGTTTTTTGCCACGTGGCAATTAAGAAGTTTCGATGCTTTCATGATATGGAGTACTGTTTATAATATTATTTATAGATTAAAAATAGGTGAAGTCGAGAAAAGAGAAATAAGTCATATATAAAAAGATTTACGATCTAACTAATTATACGTATTTCTAGATGATTTAGGCATTTAATATATAAGATAAAAATTTAAATTTTAAAAAAATATTTCTTAAAAATTTGACAAACACATGGGGAGCGGCGTACAGTGAGATGAGAGAAAAATACGAAGCAGTATACAATCCGTGCGAATATTTGCTTTTTCTTTTTTTGTTTGGGTTAGAGTATTATTTGCGTGATCGAGATTTATCAAGCGGGTAATTAGTGCATGCGGCGCTATTCATTTTCCAAAAATTAATAGATTTTATTAATTTGGGATACAAAGGACCGGTGCATATTAAAATTCACGCAATGGAGGAAATATTGTGAAGTAGATCCGTTGTAACATAATTACTTAAAATTACCGTATATGAGTACCTTGTACAGGTTCCCAAGCTTCACGAATAGATATGACAAAGAATTTATGGTTGTAGCTTTTAAATACATACCATATTCATGGTCACACGTTTATTTTTATTTACATATTTTTGAGAAAGGGTGTTCGAGTTTTAGGATATGTTTAGTTTAAAGAAATTATTATCTCAAATTTGCTCTTTCTCTCAACTTTTTTTTCAATTATATTGACATTTATTGAATTTTCTATAATTCCATGAATATTAGTTTGTTAATGAGTATTATTAAATATATTATTATGTGTGGAAAATGTAAGCAAAATCAATAAAAAGTGTAAATTATGTGCTTTTTCTTTATAAATGAAGTAAAATGATATTGATTTAATATATGTTTTAATAACCCTGATTCCAAGCCGATATGTTGAAATTACGCGATTCTCGACGTTATATTATAAGAATTTTTATAAAGAAATTAAATAAATTGACTCGGAGAGTTTGGATGGTCACGGTTCGAGTGGGAGTGAGACCTTGAAGGAGAGATAGAGATAGTTAATTGGTGTGGAGCAGAAGGAGAGAAGATATAGCTTGATATATAATTTTTTAACAAATTCTGATTTTTTAAAATATGATATTTCCTTTTATTAATTCATAGTTATTGGTTGGACTATGATATACTTTCCATTAATTTACCACGAGCCAACAAAATGGATTTCAAACGAATAAGTAAAAATCGCCTTTTGCGTGAAAGTTTTATATCGGTTCTTGCGTTTGCAAATGATACAATCGCTAGAAGGATCATGCTGCCCAGAATTTTGCATATATGTCATGAGGTAGATAGAGTTATAGCCGACAATATTGGGGTCACATGAAAGATTGAGTATATCGTATAGCTTAACTGGGTTACAGTGAGATCGGGATGATACGTGAATAATTTAGTAGTAAATTGATTATAGGTAGTTCAGTATGATAAATGTAAAAGAGAGATGATTTATAGACTAAGTATAGGTTTGTTTGTTTTTATTAAAAGATTAATTAATTTAATTAAAATGTTGTTGTCTACATTGTCTGTGAACCTATTTTTTGAAATACAATAAATAGGAAATCGATGTTGATGATGGGTAAGAATATTTAAAAGATAAATGAATGAAAAATACAAAAGTGATTATAAAGGTTGTTGATAGTATAAACATAAGTGTTTTAAGTACTTATAAATAAGTGAATATATGAAGAAAGTAAAAAAATGAAATAGATTAATTAACGTAATAAGATAATTAAAAGTAGGAGGTTTTAAGTATATATCGATTATTTTAAAACCGACAGGGCCCAAAAATTGTGGTGTGGCATTCAACACGACGGTACGCCAGAACCAGGTATGAGGACTGCGAGGCGGTATATGTGTGCGGGCGGACGCGTGAAGATGCAAGAATTATTGGCATGGTTAAATAGTATAAAATAACCTCTCTCTTTTAATTATTCTTTTAAACTGTAATTTATTTTATTTTATTTTTTTTATTTTTTTTATTTTTATAAACTATTTTTTTTTAAACTATTTTTACTTTCAACCTTTTATTACTTGTATTTTTTTTCACTAATTTTAAAATTTTACACTCAAACGTATTTATGAAAATCTATAAAAAAAAAAATTAAAAAAGAGAAAAATTTTAATAAAATAATTTTAATTTTAATAAAAAAAAAAAATTATTTTATAATTTTTTTAATTAAACCTAAAATTTTGACACTAAAATATCACTTTCAGATCTCAGTTTCCCCAAGTTGGAAGGATACGTGCTATTTGTCATGTTGCCCAAATTGTCAGGCTCATGAGAAAAAAAGTGCCAAAATTTTGGGGCAGCTGATTTTCTTGAGGTGAATTATCAGTGGCAGAACGCGAGACTATAAAGTCTTTAAAAAGGCGATTTTTACTTATTCGTTTGAAATCCATTTTGTTGGCTCGTGGTAAATTAATGGAAAGTATATCATAGTCCAACCAATAACTATGAATTAATAAAAGGAAATATCATATTTTAAAAAATCAGAATTTGTTAAAAATAGAAAGCTTACTTTTCTCGGGCTTTGGGTTTGCTTCCCAATAGTCACTAATTCTAATCTCTTCAAGGGCATCGAAGGCTATTACTCGTCAATGTTTTTTTTTTTTATCTTTAAGATTAATCGAGGTATATTTAAATTAGGTTGGACATCCAGGTTATTAAAAAAAAAAAAATTACTTTTCATTATTAAAAGAAAAAGTATAATTTTATGTATTGAGATTTGGCATCAATTTTTTCCCGAGCACTAATAGATTATACTTTTAATAAATACTCCATTAACAAACTAATATTCATGGAATTATAGAAAATTCAATAAATGTCAATATAATTGAAAAAAAAGTTGAGAGAAAGAGCAAATTTGAGATAATAATTTCTTTAAACTAAACATATCCTAAAACTCGAACACCCTTTCTCAAAAATATGTAAATAAAAATAAACGTGTGACCATGAATATGGTATGTATTTAAAAGCTACAACCATAAATTCTTTGTCATATCTATTCGTGAAGCTTGGGAACCTGTACAAGGTACTCATATACGGTAATTTTAAGTAATTATGTTACAACGGATCTACTTCACAATATTTCCTCCATTGCGTGAATTTTAATATGCACCGGTCCTTTGTATCCCAAATTAATAAAATCTATTAATTTTTGGAAAATGAATAGCGCCGCATGCACTAATTACCCGCTTGATAAATCTCGATTCACGCAAATATTACTTACCCAAACCAAAAAAAGAAAAGCAAATATTCGCACGGAGATTGGGTTATTACTGCTGCGATTTTGTGGTCTCATCCGCACTTACGCACTCGATGTTTGTTTGTCAAAATTTTAAGAAATATTTTTTAAAATTTTAAAATTTTTTGAAGTTTGAGATATATTGAGATTGGTGAAAAGTAGTGAAATGTATTAGTATAGATGTTAAAAATTTTGAAATGTGTTTATTTTGTTCGAAATTTTCATATCTAAAATATTAGAAAAACAAACTCCATATCAGAAAGCATGCAGCAACTTCTTAATTTGCCACGTGGCAAAAACAATTGCCTTGTTGGCTAAAAAGTACGCAAATAAGCCATGCTGACCCGACATGTATAGGCCTCAGGTCAAAACTTTTGGCCCTACAGATGCACCAGCTGGGATTTGTGGCACCGCTGGTTGGACGTCACAAAGGCTCTGCCCCGCCCCCGTCCGCTGTGGTCTGGGGTAGGCTGGGTTGTAAGCCATACTCGTGCAAACAAAAGAAGGATGGTGAAGTTTGGACCTTTTGGGTAAGTGAGTAGTTTTGTCAAACCTCTATCGGCTCGTTTGAGAAGCTATAAGCCTGTATTTTAGGACGAGGCATCCAAATCCAACACAAATTCCTCTTCTTTTGGCCCAAATTTGAAGCTAGAGATTTGGATTTGGGGCAAATCCATCAATGTGAATTCAACTAAACCATATTATATAATAAAGGGAAAAAGAGATATAAGTGGATATAGCTACATATTATAAGGGATATTGCATGCATGTGTATGTATTAAACTTAACTAAACCATATATGCACATAGCTCTAAAACGAAATCATTAAATATATAAAAAAAATTATTTGTGCTCCATGTTCCTCATCATTTATTTGCTACGGATATATATATACATGCTATATATCCACAAGACTCCGACCTGACATTAATTTTCAGCAAACCTAGCTTAATGTAGTACGTGATCGATCCCCTGTTTAAATGCGTAGAATATTCTTTCTAGGCTATCAAGCGTAGACCCCTCTAAAAGCCAACGGAAATTCCCAAATCCATTAAACTTGTCTGCATCAGCAAGTCAACCGAGACACATTGCAATTGGGAACAAGTTTAATCGGGTAGCTTATGCGCAAGGGGAGTACTCCTAGATTTTGAGGAAAAAGTAATTAATTGCTTAATTGAGAACTAATTAAGTATTTAGTTGTATCTTGGATTTAAGAAGCCCCTCAATTAAAGAAATAACAGTAATTTCTTTTTTTCTTTTCCGGCAAGAACACGACCAATTAGCACAAACTATGATTTAATAAGTAACGTCTTCTGGTGATCTCCATTGGCTCCGGAAGAACGCGCATGACAGGATGTGACTCAAGCAGCCCAGCATGTTATGTGGAGAGGGACGGTTTCAATCATGTTCTCTACGTACGATTTCTCTACTATATATATACATGAAGCAGAACGTATAGCTAGGTACGCACGCTACCAAATAATTTGATCTTTTCTAGTTACCTCGTGATGCATGCAATGAGCCGAATTATTATAAAAAAAAATATTAATATAATATAGCATCGTGAGTAATATTGTAGGCCGTACCTCTCACATATAATATTATCGATCCAGAGAAGGAAAAAAATATAGTTCATAGGTGCCCCAGAATAGTAAGGACGATTCCTTGTCCACAGACGCATAGATATCATGTAGATATGATGTCCATTATTAACCTTATAAAAATGCACCAGCCATGCACGTACGTAACGTATTATATAAACAATCGTCGAGATCACAATAGAACTTACAACTAGTCGAAGCTACGTATATAATTTAATGCACACCTCATGTATAACAGAACTTAATTATAATGTGTATTAAGTACGTACGTAGACAATCTACCAAACATAACTATATATATATATATTTTGGTCATGAGTCAGGCTCAAAACGAACTATATGATATGGTGTGTCTCTGATTTGAATAATTCTCCACATGCAACCAGTGGTGGAACTAGGATTAATATCCAAGAGTGTCGAACTTTAAAGGCGAAATGAAAAAAAATTTCCTTCATAATGCAAAAAGTGTCTTAGAATTACAATAACGAAAATTAAAGACGAAAAACATTAAAAATATTGAATTGTTGATGTAAATATCAATCTTGTCATTAAGAAGTTCCCACTGTTTTATCAATTATGAACAGATATTATTTTACAATGCAAGCAAAGAATTAAGAATTTACAAGTTCATGAAGCAAGCAGCCACAGGCCCACAAGGCCACAACAAACAAAGACTAAAAAATTTCGCTAGAACAACAACTAGTCACAATCAACCTCTGTAACAATTCAATTACAAGTGAAAGTGAAAATGAAAACTAAAAAGACTACAATCTAACATCCGAATGAAAACTGTAGTGTGCTATCTTACACAAGGAAGCCTTTTTTTTCCTTCCCTAATTGGTTAACAAATCACACAATCCACAGAACAAAGATACATAACATCAATCCACAATTTCAAATATTCAATCATTTCAATTTTCAAATCAATTTCAATTCTAAAAAAATCCTCAATATTAGCAATGCAAATATCATTATATCAAAATAATCAAATTCGAGGAAAAAAATAGAGAAGTGAGCATTATCTGTCCGTGATTCTGTGAAAGAGAGAGAGAGAGAGAGAAAATGGCTGGTGGCAGTGGTGGTGGTGGGCAGTCGGCGGAGGCATAGGCGGCCGCGAAAGCTGCAGTGAACGAGAGTAAGACTAAGAGAGAGAGAAGAGGGAAGATATCAAGATATGGGAGAGAAACTTAGAAAGAGAGAGATTAAATAGGTAAAATAAAAGTTTACCTGGCGGCCGGTGGGAGCGGCTGAGCGTCAGCGGTGGCCGGTGGGCAACATGCAGAGAGAGAGTTGTGGTTGTCGGGGCTAAGAGAATCAGAGAAACCGAGTGAGAGAGAGAATGGCTAAGTGTTGTCGTCGAGCAGGGGCTGAGTCTGCGAGTGAAACACACCGTTTCACTCTGCCTATAAGCAAAATAAAAAACGGCCTGGGCCTGATGGACGGGCCCAGGCCGTCCGGGACTAATGGGGTCTCCCCAAGTTGGCCTGGGCCTATGGGTATCGGCCCAGGTAATCTTCTATTGAAAAAAAAAAAAAAACTACATGTAAATTTTTTTTTTTTTTTGAGGGGGGGGGGGGGGGGGGAGCAATGGGTGTCGACCGCCACCCTTCATCTTCCCCTGATTCCGCCCCTGCATGCAACCCCTTAGATTTTGGCCAAGTTCTTACCATAACGAGTAGGGGATGTCAATCACTGCTGGTTTTAAGTATTTTTAGATTCTCGTTTAGGAAACCTTTCTACACAATAATAAAAGGTTAATTAATTTAATTCCTCGGTTCAAACGAAGATTGCTAATTAATTAAGTTTATGGTTATTTGTAATTTAATTAGTATGATATTGCTTGCTAGGATTATGAAATCTTCTCTCACTGTAAGTTTATAAGTGCCTGCGAATTCGAGAAAATAAGTTAAAAATTGTTATTAAATTTTGTTATTTCTCTACGGCAGTACGATAATGAAAATAAATAATATAAGTGAATAAGTAATAGATGGCACATATCTGATAGATCATGTGAAAAGAAATAAAAATTTTTGAAATGTGACAATTGCAGTAATGCCAATATTGACAAGTCTTTCCTTCGTTATCGAGATCGGGGTTGTTAGGATCGGAACGAGAACAAAACAAAATAAAGAAGCTAATATTTGCATATAGTGCATATCTTAGTTGATCAATAAAATAATGTTTGACCAACCTTCTTGTCCTATATAGTGATTGATTGTTTTTTAATGTTACCATAAGCGTATTTAAATATATATAAAAATCTCTTTCAAAGAAATCGAGTGTTCTTAGCACTAAAACCATCTTTGTGTATGTTGCAACGAATCTTGCATGTGGAGGGTTGAGATTTTATAAGGAACCAACGGGGATATTTAAGGACTAAAAAAGCCGCTATAATTAATTCAGAACTGTACAGGATCTTGTAAAGCATTTAATCATAATAATGCTGCTTGAAGGTTTAATTAGGTGCAACCAGCATCTCAATCCAAGAGCTAATTAACTGGGTTCCGATCACGATGGTTCGGTGGTGAGTGGTCCATATAACACACGATCTTATCTATAAAGAATTGACCATGAACTGGAGCGCGTCAGATCATATGCCAAGGCTTCTAGCCAGCCGGCTCTAAGTTTAAGCCAAACCCCTGTAGGAGCCGTGGCTTATATGGTTCTTCTTTTTTATCTAGGAATATTAATATATTGTAGTTATCGTTTGGACGCGTGGATGATTAGATACCGTTTAATTTTGGTCCTACAAATTGACTTTCTGTATCAATATTTAGGTAGATAAGTGAATCATGTTTACGTTTCGAAAAAAAAAAGTGAATCATGTTTACTCACATAAAGCTAAGTCTCATGAACGCAATATTTCAATAACTTTATTTTCCTTTTTTTTTTAAAAAAAAAAAATCTTCGAAAGTACTTTAAAGAATTGAGATATTAAATCAAACAAAGGAGCACGATTTCTCTTCGAAAGATCAAAAAGCGTCGATCTTTCCCACATGCTTATTGATGCGAGTCATGCATGCTGACCAATAATTGTCGGTCATGATCCCAAGTTGGATGTACTGACCAGAGTCAATAATTGAATAGAGTTTAAAACTGGACCCCGTAATAACGCATCTAAGCTTTAGGAAAAATTATGACACAGTAGTCCCTACTCTTCTAAAGTTCTAAATAGAGATTGGTTTATGCTGGGAAAAAAAAAAACACTCTAAATGTCGTTTTTTCCCTCTAATTAAAGTTAAATGGCTCCGTTCAATTTCTCATGACTTAGTGGATCAATTAATTGGCTCCTTTCACTACTCTATGATTAACTCTTACGGAATTTATTGAGACTAGAGTATATCATGCATGGAATAAAGTTAATTGTACTAATATGTAAGACGAGAGTATGGTCAGTAATTGGGAGTGAGAGTAGAAAACAAATAAGTCATTAAAATAAAATCAACATCAATTGCAATTGAAATAACATAGATCATACAATTTTCGGCCGAAGAAAACAACAAAAACAAGAAGAGCTGGCAACCGCCCTAGCTAGATGATGACATCAGTATTAATGGGGTGTTATTTCCATCAGCACCGCACTATTTCATTTGTAATTTTTCAAACTTCTCCCAAACTTTTGTTGACGAGAAAGCATCAAATAGTTCAAATCTTCTGCGCTACCGAGACACGGAAAACCAGTGGGGCGCCAGGAAGAGGAATGTGACAGAACGTAGAAATGATCGGTGCTGTAACAGTAGGAAGGGAAAACCTAGATACTCATGCATGTGGTCTTGGGTGGTTTCAAGACGCGGTAATAGTTGTACGTCAAGCTTCACGAATTTCAGAGAGATAATATTAGGATTCATTGAATAACAGAGCATGTTTACGATCTTTTTTGGACTCTGGAAAATTAGGATTCAGCAAAGGAATTAGGGAGCCTTTATATATATTGTGAGGATATTATTAGGTTCTTTTTTCTTAGCATCAGTACTTAGAGTTTGCTGATCTTTCTGGATAGTTAAAGGGAATTGCATAAAGCTGCAGATGGAATTTCCAACATTGAGATAAAGGACAACACTTTTATGACCAACCAACCATGAAAATTGCACTTCGGAGGATGGTCAAATACAAGAATGGAAAGTGTACTGGACTTTGATGGTCAGATATTTAATAGTTTCACATGTTAGATAGTTGTCTCAACGTAGCGTTCATGTCCCATTCCTACCGAAAAACATAATTATTATTTACGAATGCCAATGTGTGGTGGGGGTGATTTTGAAAGACAATGTCTCTATGATTAGCTAGGATGAACTATTCCCTTTTGTTCTGTTCTCGAATGATCCTTAACAGGAGTGTAAGACTTGTCAACCTTTCTGTCCAACTCCATCCAATAAACACGCCAATAAACGATGGCTTTGCTTACTGCTTGAATTGATCTCTAATAGGTGCAGTCAATCCAAGGAATGGGGTGCATTCAGTTCTCTTCACTTTATGTTATGATTTGAACGGGAACCTAATGTGACTTGCACAGACCAGGAGACTACATAATATATAATATACGTAAATCAAGGCTTATGTAGTACCATTAATTAGCTTCCATCTCTGATACAATTCATTAAGATGAAAGAAGAAGCTTAAGAAAATGAAAGCTCTTCACCTCTGAAAAATATATACATGTGCTGTTGGTGCAAAATTTTGTTGCATATCTTTATCAGGAGAAAGGAACAGGATTAGAATTACTGCACATTATGCTGAGATCCTAACAATCAGCATCAAGCTGCTATTTGTAGGGACTACTAGCTCTCAATTTGGTCTCGAGGTGCCAATGCTATCATGGCGTAGCACAATGGCAGCTAGTGGAAGCTCCTTTGTGAATCTAAAAACCTTGGATTTCGTTATGTGTCAAAACAACGTTGGATTTTGTCATCAACCAAAAGGTAGACATCATTCGCTACCCACCCAGAGGAAACAAAAGCCCATTAACCATCGAGAAAAACCTTGCCTGTGGATAATCCTCAACCAAGTAAAGAAGTTACGTGGTGTTGCATTAGTCAAGTATTAGTACTCGCTTGAAAATAGAAGGATCCGAACTCACAACCATCTCTAGATATACACGGTCAAAGCCGGTCTTTTTATCATTAAGTTAGGGTCATAGGGGCTGAACAAACAAATAATTAAGCATAAATTAAGAAGAAGAAAAAAAAAGGAATTAAAAGGATGAGAGATCGATCCGACTCCGTATAATGCACGAAACTCGATCGGCTTGGGAGCTTGGAGCCATGCATGCGTAGTATGGACGCGAGAGGTCCCTGTTGCGCGGTCTACCATAGCGTCAGTCGGTATTCACGTGGCGAAATAGTGTTGGTGACAGCTAATACGGCGAGTAGATCAATAGGCACACCGGGTCGAAGGGATTTGATCTAGGTGACAGCAAAGAACAATTTTCAAACGACTTGTATATATCATCCACTGTTCTACGATCTGAGACAGATGCATCCTTATGAGTTATGACTTGGGAGAGGAGACCAGACAATTAGGAGCTGAAATCTGCTGCTATATGGCTGTCGCTGAGTTTCTACACCAGCCAATAACTTATGACCATGACATAGACACAATGAATGAGATTGTGACATCGACACGCCGCCAGCAAAGTCATGAGAGAGAGAGATGAGATAGATAGAAGCGATTGGATTAGCAGATTTGCGTTCCATCAGGTCAAACTTGTTCTTATGTGAGCTCATTGATTACGAGTGCTGAAGTTGTTCCACATTTACAGTGAGTGAGACACAGAGAAGAAGACAGAGAAAGAGAGGGAAATTGCGACTGTGTTTTGTAATTTTTTCCACATAACAAGACACGTCTAAAGTGTACAAAGGCCGGTACCGAATCCCCTTGACTTAATCATTTTCCTTAAGTTGCCTTCCATCCGAAGTATTTATATGTACACGCACCAAAGGTAGCAATACTTGTTTTCCAATCAGACCTCATATTTTCCTCTCTTTTTCTCTTCCTCTTTCTCTCTCAAGCACAGACACAAACACAGTACGCTTTTGAATATACAATGGGAAAATCTCCTTGTTGTGACAAAGATGGATTGAAGAAAGGTCCATGGACTCCAGAAGAAGATCAGAAACTAATAGAGTATATTCACAAGCATGGGCACGGTAGATGGCGAATCCTTCCCAAGAATGCAGGTGTGTTTACTTATTTGTCATTTTTGTTAACTTCAATGGACATATAGAGTAATAACTTTGAGTCCTAGTTCTTTCGTACGTAGTTCTTTCTGCTTGTTAGTCTTCTGATCTTTCGCTTTCATGACTGAATTATCGCTTCTTTCATGGTTTATGATGAGCAAAATAAGGGTTTGTTTTTTCTTTTCTGTTTATCTATTAGGTCTCAAAAGGTGTGGAAAGAGTTGCCGGCTTCGGTGGACAAACTATTTGAGACCTGACATCAAGAGAGGGAGGTTTTCGTTGGAAGAAGAAGAGGCTATAATACAATTACATGGTGTCTTGGGAAATAAGTGAGTACTTTCATTCTTCTGCTAATTTCTACGTGAGAACTTTTTTGTGTTGTCCCCGTTCATTTCCTTTTCTTTTCCTTATTAATTATAACCAATAAAAGTGTAGCTAGCAAAGATGCTAACTGCTCAATATTTATAAATGCTGCTATAAAAAGTACCTACTTCATGGACTTATTGTTTTTGGGGACTTTTGAATTGAATAACCTTTAAATTTGAGATAGTCAATGATGTCACAGGACCTAGTGGTGAATATTTAACGTTTTAGTGCCCTACAATATTTGTTTCCAGTTCTTTTTTTGTTTTCTAATAACCCAATGGTTACGTTCTTCCGTACTGTTGATGTTGTCTAAATGTTTCTTTTTGACAACTTTTTCTCAGGTGGTCTGCCATTGCTGCTCACTTGCCGGGAAGAACAGATAACGAGATAAAGAACTACTGGAACACCCACATCAGAAAGAGGCTCTTGAGAATGGGAATTGATCCAGTGACTCATACACCACGCATGGATATTCTTGAACTCTCCTCGATTCTGAGCTCGTCTCTCTACAACTCATCTCCACTTCATCTACCCGGCATGCTAGCTGGGGGCGGGTCTATTGTGAACCCAAATCTCCTAAGTCTAGCCACAGCTTTCTTGTCATCACAGTGCAGAAATTCAGACATTACTTCCCAATATTTCCAGCAGAACCTACTTGACAATAACCTGGTTACGAACCAGTTCCAGGCCTCCCAACCAATTCAGCAAAACCCGATTTACTCTGCTCAAGCAAACCAGCTCCGTAGCCCAATCCAAGAAATTCAACATTGTCAAACATCAAACACTCTAGGCACTCCATTTCAAAGTGAACCCCAGAACAGACAAGCCAAAGTGGAACAACTCTCCCCAAACCTAACTGATTTGATCTACCAAAACTCTCTACCAAATTTGTGGCAGAACAACGGAGAGCATCCTGCTTTAGCTATGAGTGCTATTCCTTTGACAAAGTCAGACAACATTGTTGAACCTCTGTTTGAAAACCGAATTTTACAGTCGGACAGCGAGGGGTCACCAAATTTTAGTTTTGGCACACTTATATCGCCACCGTCATCTAGTGCCACTCCCTTAAATTCATCCTCCACTGCGAACTATGCCAACTGCGGCACTGAAGAGGAGAGGGATAGTTACTGTAGCAACATTTTTATGTATGATATGCCAAATAGCTTAAATGCCAGTGGACTGCGTATGTAAGACAAGAGGCTACGTTCAAGTTGCATCGTACGTGCAGCAAGAAGCTAGCTGATATTTTCATAGATTTGGACAGTATCAAGTGTTTGACATTCAGACTTGGTTTGGGATTTTACTCTGTATAATTTGCTCGACTTTTACGATATCAATCATGCATTCTTTCTCCTGATTGGAGTTTGGTCAAAATCTTTTTCATTTATAGGCCTTTGTATGGTATATTTTGGAGGTTGGTGCAGCACCTCCTCCTTCCTACCTGCTGAGCACGCATTTGTCCAAGACTTTGCCGTACAAAGCATAAGCAGAAATTGCATTTTGTGAGAAAAGTAGTTCTACAGGGTTATCTTATCTGCATGCAGGTAATTCCAAAACCTAAATTGTTGGTGAACAACGTTTTTACTTAATTGAGACGATCGAATACTCTAGAACAAACTTAAACTAAGAGTTAGGCTAAGGAAATAAGAGAGATGAGAGAGAGAGAGAGACGCAGGGGTTGCGTGGTATAACTGTTATTTACGAATTACAATGCGCGCCAGGAAATATATGATTTAGCAAGTTAAAAATTCTCGGGAGCCGAAAAAGTACCAAGGACCTTAAGAAATCATAGAAAAAGAAGCGAGAAGAATCATAGCACCATGTCTTTAGGGAAAAATGAAAGGGAAACCCAAAGAAAACCGCTCATAAAACAGTGGAAAACAGCGCACCAAGTATCGAGGTTCCGTCTGCGGCTTAACCTCTATGCTCGTTTGTTCTTCAGATGCTGACAGACAAAGAAAAGCCGGTCAATGATACTAGCTTCCGCAGGCTAAGTAGCTTGGAGCTTATAGGAAGTTGGCGCGTGCCCGGCGACCGCAGTCATGGATGAGGTTTGAGTGATCATCAATTTCACAAAGGCGATGGCCTGCAGAAAGGAAAGGGTTAGGTTGTTTGGCTCGCCTACTGTCAGGCGAAGGGCCGGAAACTAGCGGGGGTCCGTGGCCTCCCGAGAATTTAGTGTACTCCTATCGTCCAATGAAGCATCAACTGGGACAAAATCGTTGCTTCAAGAACTTGAACTTGTATGGAAAACAAAATATTGGTCTAAGGTAAATTGGGTCGGCTTCTTTCAGATAATGACCCATATACTAAAAAATCTAAAAAGTCAGAACAGGTCTTAGGGAGGCCCAACCTATTCTTAGGCCTACTTTACTAGGCTTTGGATGAAGCCCAGCTGGGGTAAAAAGTAAAAAACAATAAAGCACTGAAGCCCACAAATATTGAATAAATGTGAACGAATGTTAGAAGAGTCGTAAGAAAGAATGTGTCCTCTATGTTTTCACTTGGTATGAATTTAATAAACTATACAGATTGGGAACAAGCTGAATGTATTGTGAGGCTAGCTATTGGGTTACCTTCATATTATCTCTGATTTCTACAGACTAGTGATGAGAAGTCCAATGCTGAATCAAGAACTATCCTAATTTTTTTCCTAATTCTCCCATTTAAAAATTATTTTTTTTAGTTTGAAAAAACCCCAATTAGAAATTTCAATATTTTCTATATATTATAATCTACGTCTGAATTGCCAGTAATTAGAATCTCATCCACCGTGAATTCGATGTGAATATGCGAATTCCATGGAATTTCATACAATCAGATTTGCATACCATTGAGAAAAAATGTAATTCAGTCTAGTTTAGTCCAAGAAATGTGTATATAATAAGCTCACTTGACTTAGAAAGACCTATTTTTTCTCCCATATTGGAAATTTGGCTTCATGGTCTTAAATTTGAGTTTAAATTTGTCAAATTAAAATATAGAAAAATAAATATCCTAAGAATTCATATATGGGTAGATTAAAGACAGCTAATTGAGTTTGGTTAGATACTATAGATGAATAAACTGATGCATGCTCTTCTAAGTATAAAAAACTAATTATTTGAGATAATCTGATGCCTAATTTCTAATTTATATTATATAGTTGAGGGCCATATAGAAATTCACGAGGATATAATGGAGTAAAACTTCGAATAAATCGTCAAGTTTAAAAAAAAAAATTCGCGGGAGCATCTCTCATGGTAGTATAAGAGAAGGTAAAAAATTAAAAATGGTTATATTAATGCCAAAAATTATATAACATCACATAGTAACAAAATAAATGATAAAGTGTGAGATTTGAAAAAAAGAAAATGGTGTGTAATATAAGTATTTAAAATTGTTATACCCGCACAAAATATTAAGAGTCCATATTTACTTGAAAACTGTTCAACTACTCGAACTAATTTGGGACAAAAAAGTACAACGCAAGGGCTGATGTATATAATCATAGAAAGATAACACAAGAACCTCTACATTGTTCGGAAAAATAAGAGATATTACAGCAAAAACCACGGTTAAGACTTAAACGGTTTGTTCCACCTTGTTTTTGCGAGGTTCGTCCAAATTATTAAGGAAAGTCAGACGGTATCGACAAGGTTGGAGAGCCGCACAGGTCTAGTGAGATTGAATTCCACTATTTTTCGGCGCCTCACTATCACATCCGCCCATCGATGCGACACATACCACACAAACGCTACCATGCCACCTAGCGCCACAATCCGGCAGCGAGGAATGGATACTTCAGGCGATGAAATGTATAACCGCGCTATTGGAAAAAGTGGCGAGGGTCAACTGCGTCACCTGCGTATCTTAGATCGCACCAACGATCTTGGATACCAATTGCCGTGTCCAGGTCTTTAGCTTCTACACTTTTAACTAATTCATTTATCGTTTGGAATTCGAAACATTACGATCTCTTGAGGAACAGGGAAAGTAAATAGATTATAACCGGGCAAAGAGTTGTATCAGTCTGTATCTTTGGGTAAATATTGGTCCGATCAGTGAATATTTCAGCGTTTCCATAGTAAATTTCCTTCCTTTTCTTCCATTTTATTCGGCGGTGAAACGGATAGTAGACGATGGAACTTGATTTGTTTTCAGAGAAAGGAAAGATACTCAATTATTTGATATCGTACTCTCTTCTTGGTATGGCATTGAATATCGGCGTTGGTGTCATAGACGCTTTTGTTTGTTCGAGGTAATTGCTTACAGTCGCAGTCTTTGCTTCGCGGTGCTACTTCCATTATAAACTGCATGCGACTAGTAGAGTATTGAAAAAGTACATACCTTATGTTCGATTCCGAATGCGTTAAGGGAAACCAATTGTACATGGTGATCAATGAGGCATGTGACTGTAACATTATAGTTCGTCAGCTGCATTGTAGAAGAACTCAAATACGTCATCTGGAGGAAGCAGGCATGTTTAATCTGATGGAGAACAGAAATGTGTATCTTCTCTTGGATATTGCACGTAACTGGAAGGCTGATTCTAGTGAGTTGTGTTGTATAAGAGATTGCATACATTTTCTGAAGAAAACGGGTAAGTTCACATGATGGTAAAATACATTCTGCTAATAGATAAGAAAGCAACTATATGCTGTCTTCCAGTGAAGCATTTCCACTCTGTTGTGTAGTTCATGGAGATAATAGTAATGTCAGGTCTTTCATTATTATTCCAAGGTTTATTGCCAGTAGAAACTAAATCTCTAATTGAAAAGAGTTGAAAGTTTTTGCAATCCTTGTCTTGAGGCAACAATAGATGGTAAATATATTGCAACATTGTTGCAAGTTTATAGGTAAGATTATCTCAGTCCTTCGCTCAAGTTCAAACATCAATCTTAGGAAAATTCTGCATGAGTTGCATGATAGAAGAGTTTCCTCAGCACAAACGCTCAGGTTCATGCTTGTTATATACTATTCTCTTTGTTGCCTTACCTCATTAGGGAATCCTAAATACATTGTTGACTGTGCAGGTTTTGGACATGTGGAAATGTTAGGAGGGTGGCACATTCCCTTTTCCCAAACTTGAAGACTAACTGCTTTGCAGTAAATATTTGTCGGGGATATAGCATCCTTTTGCCCAATTACTCCCTAAGCATAAAGATCTCCCAGTATAAGTTTTCTTTTAGAGGACCTTCTCCTTTTATTTTATATAAAGCAAAAAAAGAGAGCTTATTGCACAGTAGTGGTTCCAGAAACTTCCATGGCCTTTCAACGTGTAATAGAATTTCTCACCAGGTGCGAATCACTTGGAGAAGGTTTTCCCAAGCATGCTCCTACAATGAGCCTACATTATCACCAATAAATCAGATTGCATGTGCAGTGAGCCTGGCTTTGACCAGATCAAATCTAGTTGCCCCTGGTGTTATTGCTATCATTATTGGAGAGCTTGCCTTGACACGACAAACATGGGCAGAAGCAGAATACTTACCTACAAGGGATACATTGTATATGCGTGCCCAAGATGGACATGTTTATTTGACCTCATTTGTGTATTCAGTGCTGGAGTTTTTTATTTTGTTCCTCAGAGCTATCTATTTAGCTATCTTGTTCTCACCCTGCATTGCTATGGCTCCTTTTGTGGATTCCCTTGGCATTGAGTTTCGGAAAAGATGGATCCACACTATTCATCTCACACTTGAAAAGGCAGGTCCAGCATTCATAAAATGGGGTCAATGGGCTGCAACAAGACCAGATCTCTTCCCTAGAGATTTGTGTAGCGAACTTGCCAAACTGCATAGCAATGCACCAACACATAGTTTTCAAGTAACAAAAAGAACCATTGAAAGGGCATTCCATCGAAAGCTGCCTGAAATCTTTGAGAAATTTGAGGAGAAACCCGTGGCGTCAGGAAGTGTTGCTCAAGTTCATCGAGCTACACTTAAATACAGATATCCTGGTCAGCAGATCAAACCTGTTGTTGTAGCTGTGAAGGTTCGACATCCTGGTGTTGGTGAAGCAATTAGAAGGGATTTTATGATAATTAATTTTGTGGCCAGAATTTCTACGTTCATCCCTACTTTGAAATGGTTGAGATTGGATGAAAGCGTACAGCAATTTGGTGTCTTCATGATGTCTCAGGTTGATCTTTCAAGGGAAGCTGCTCACTTGTGTCGTTTCATTTATAATTTCCGAAGATGGAAGGATGTGTCATTTCCAAAGCCCCTATATCCCCTGGTTCACCCATCCGTTTTAGTGGAAACTTTTGAACAAGGTGAAAGTGTTCTGCATTACGTAGAAGAGCTTGAAGGACATGAACGAATTAAAAGTGCCCTTGCTCGAATCGGAACCCACGCACTTTTAAAGATGCTTTTGGTATCTTTTACTCTGTCCATCTCTTTTTTCTTTTTCTTTCATATTTCCTGTAGTCGTAACTTGTGGTCCTTAATACTATAGTTGATATAGTGGTTCTATGAAATGGTGTTTTATTCTTGGAAAAGTTAAAAGTTGAATAGTAGTATGTCCAAGAATTACCGTTGTACCTATAATAATATGACACAAGTATCGAATAATTGTGCAAGTGATTGACAAAAAGCAGAGTCATTCTTGGGAAACTTATTTCATTAGGAATAGGGTTAGCATCACCTTCAAAGCTAAACTGTGTACTGTCCTCTTGACAGATAATAGTGTATGAAGGTTATTATCTTTGCTCGTCTTAGACTCTATGAGTATCTCTGACAAATGGAATAAAAACGAACAAGATGTTGCATTGGCTGGTCAAGTGTGGACAGAATTTCACAGTCTCTTGAAGTCTTGTACTTCCCCAGAGTTTCATTTAAGGGATTTAACATGTGCAAGTGTTTAAAAAAAATGTTTATATGTGCCTTTGTATTGTTTAAACTATCTAAAGGGCCAGTATTTGTTTTCCACTTTCTTAATTTACGGTGTTCAGTTTGAAATCCTGTAACCGGCTTCCATGTATAACCAAAAGAATGTTCCTTTCAATGTTGAGACATACATAACTGAAATGAAACTATCGACTCCTGAATACTTTTATAGTCAAGGTGAATACATGTTTTCTTTTTTTCTTTTCTTTAAGTACCTTCTGAATATTGGTATATCAAATCCATCTGCCCTAGAAAAATATCAACTCCTTTAGTGATCTTGAATTTTTTTTAAATGTGTTCAAAACAGTCTATGTGTATAAATTATTCCTCTTGCTTGTATGGGGCTATGTCTTATTACTTCCATTGTACAGCCATACGTCAGGGACACTCATCTTCCTAAGGAGCAGATTTTATTAGTCATGGAACATTTTGACTCTAATTCTTTGATATTGTCCTTTTTGAAATTTCCTTGTGTTTGATCAATTTCCTCCTTTTTTGTCAAGTATCTTTTGCAACATTGATTTTTTTTCTTTCCTTTTTGGTTTTTGTGTTAGGCAAGTACCATTGATATATCATAAGGTACATCCTAGTTTTTTTTTTCGGCATGTCCATGTCATGGCTGAAAAGTTGACCAGATGTTAAATTCCTCGACTGTGTTAAGTTGAATTTCTCAAATATTAGTTTCAACAACGTATCAAGGTTTGTGCCACCTTTTTCATGGGACAACAAAAGTACCATTGTTACGTACTCGTAAGACCTGTGCAGCCTTTTTGTTGTAAACCTGCAGTTGCTTCTCAAGAAGCTAGTAAAGTAGGGTTTAATGGATGGTTTCACCCTGCAAGATTATTATTGTTTTGGAATGTACTCCACATGGCCTTTTATATATTTAGTCTTAGTAAAATTAGACATTTCATGGGTGATCTTGTAGAGTGTATTATGCTGAGAAATTATTTTATACTCCAGGTAGACAACTTTATTCATGCGGACATGCATCCTGGAAATATTCTTGTCCGAGAGGCAAATACAAAACCTTCACATAAGCGAATCTTTAGATCAAAGCCTCTTGTCATTCTTCTGGATGTAGGCCTCACTGCTGAACTTTCTATGAAAGATAGAGTAAATCTGCTGGATTTCTTTAAGGCTATTGCCCTTCAAGATGGTCACATGGCTGCAGAGTGCACACTTAGATTGTCTAAACAACAGAACTGCCCAAATCCAGGGGCTTTCATTAAGGTAATGCATCTGCGACATAGCTTTTGTATGGAGATAACACTCACTTCTTGTTATCGAAGAATTGGAGGCTCAGTTTTAGTTTTATGCCGCTTCTGAAATAGAAACCATACATTTGTCTAGTCCGGTTGATATGAGAATCTTACGGACAATCATCACTTGTTAACCAACATCGTTATTTGATTGGGTGATTTATGTTCATATATCTACAAATGCTGCACTTTTCGTAGACTGAAATTTTTTAATTCAATAGTTTGAGTGTTTAATCAGAGGAAAATTCAAGGACAGTTGGGGTAGGGCAACTTTATCGTGGATGTTAGGTCCTCCACTTTCATAATGTTGATGTACAGGTTTAGAGGTAGGTAGTCAATAACATAAGTGGTTTTTGGGGATGCCAAAAATGTTTACACAATTTTATATACCTTATAGAAACTGTGCATTGTTAATCCTATGCAACTTGTTGTGAGTTCTTAGGATCCATGGTTCCCTACCAACAAACTCCTTGTAGATCACATAGTTACTTTAAGTTTGTAAGAATTGTAAGAGGTTTTGTTGGTTCAACAGGAAGTGGAAGAAACTTTCAGTTTCTGGCGCTCCCATTTTGTCCATCCTGCCGACTGCATGCAGCAAATGCTTGAGCAAGTTAGGCGTCATAAAGTGAATATCGATGGCAATATTTGTTCTGTGATGGTAACCACTTTGGTGCTTGAGGTACTTCCTGCCTTTCTTCTGTGTGCCTTGAGGTCTTACAGTTGTTTTTTCGCGCCAGAAATTTAGAAGTTGCAAATATTTCTTTGGTTATCCTAAGTGCCATCACTGTTTAGTAGGGCTGTCCAAAGGCCGGTCCGGGCCAATGTAACCAAATGTACAGAGAGCAAAGCAACCGGACCGGCCATTCTAATGAGACCGGACCGGTCCGGTTTCACCGGTTTGGGCCCAGGTTTGGGCCTTATTTTAAGCTATGTTTTTTTTTTCTTTTTTTGGGCTTCTTTACACCAATTTTTTAGTGTTTTTTTTGCATCAAGTTTGGGCTATGATCTCAACCAAATTATGCCACAATTGTGACATTTCTTCTACAACAAACTAAAAAAACTTTAAATCATACATTTAAAAAATACTACTATACTAATTACTAGGTTACTAATAAAAGAATTCTAAATCATAGATTTTTAAAAATAATAAATCATACAATAACTAAGACTTAAAGCATACATTTAAAGAATTTTAAACCCACAAACCAAATAGAAATTCCAAAATAAAGAGAGGGACACACGGCAAGGGAGAGAGAGACACACGGCAGCAACCACTAACCAGCAAAGAGAGGGAGGAGGCTGAGAGGGGCTGTGCGTGAAAGAAGAGAGGGAGGGGGCTGTGCGTGAGAGAGGGAGGGGGCTGCTGCGTGAGAGGGGGGGTGCTGTGCGAAGTGAGAGGGGGAGGGGGTTAGGGTTTTTTTTTTTGAATTTGTGAGAGAGGAGGGGGGGTGCGCGACTCGCGTGAATGTGGAACGTTTAAAAAAAAAAAAAACCAGTTTGGACCGGTCTGGAGCAGTATACTCCGGTCCGGTACCCCTTTTTTTATGTATGAAATCGAGACTGGACCGGAGTATACCAGTTTCACCAGACCGGCCATTCCAGTGAGTTATTTCTCACCGGTTTAGCCAAAACCAGTCCGGTCCGGCCGGTTTTTTGGACACCCCTACTGTTTAGAATGACTAGGATTAAAATGACTCAAATGTTGCTACAGTCAGTTGCTTCTATATTTGTTGTGCCAGATTTTGATTTTGGATAAGTTGGTGTGAACATATTCATTGAAACTGTGGAGATTGTCAGAAGTATTCATTTTTAATTAGCTAATAAGCTCTAGCTGAAATGACGCGGTCTCCACCTCCCCATCCCTCTCCAAGAAGTATTTATTGCATCAATTTACATTTGGAGGAATTTTGGTTTGACCTTTGGAATTTTGGCACTCGCTTTTAGTTTTTTTCCTCCCGAGTTTGATCTTGATCATTTAATGATCACAAGGCTAAACTCTCTTGGAGCTTTGGGTTATGAAAAATTTAAAATACTTGATACTCAGGAAGTTAAAGGAATCATCTGTCAGATTGTCATGGCCATGTGATCTGGGCAATCTGCATATAAATACTCACGTCCTGTCCAGTTCGAGATTCTACTCAAAAAGACAATCTGTTGACGATTGCTGAGCTTCAAAACCCATAAAGTGGGAGAAGGCTGTTGTTGGTGTTGGTTCCACAAGTTATTCATTGTGAGGTCCTTGAGAGTATTCTTTCATAAAACCATTTGGTAGAAATGAATTGAGGACAATGTTACAGAGCTGGGAATATTGTTGTAACAATTGTCGACTGCGGTCCCAAGGGAGAGGGGAGGGGAAGAGTTGAACCAATGACCTCTGCTGCATGAGGCACCTGACTATTTTTGGCTGCAGTGACATTGACATACTTTCCTCAATGATTTTCCTGTTAACCCCAGAAGCAAGGACACTTTCATAGGCTAATATCAGATCTCTAGAAGATTGGAATAACAAAATCCTTTGTTTTCTTTTAGCATCTCATGATGTGATAAATCAAATAATCAATCTAATTATGTGCAGTATTTACTGGGATATTGCTGTGGCCTTGAATAATACATGTTTCTGTAGACCAATTTAAGAAAATTTTATCTTTGTTCATAATTCTCTAATTTCTGTTGTTTTTAATTCCTCCTTTCCTCAGGGGTGGCAGCGGAAGCTTGACCCAGAATATGATGTGCTGCACGCATTGCAGTCACTGCTATTTAGAGCTGACATGGCGGACTCCCTCTTCGAGACTATTGGAAAATTCATGGCCGCCTAGAAGAAGCCAACCTGTTCACCTTGTATTTTCTTCCCCTCGGAAAATTTTGGCACTGATTCTATAAATAATTCAAAAAAATAAGAAGAAAGGATGCAGAGTAGTGTCCTAGGGATAACAGATTATCTTCCAATTTTCGTCTTTTTTTTTTAATAGTTTCATGGCCTCTTTCCATATATTTGATAGTAGAAATGAGAACCCTTTTCAAAACTGCAAATATTCCATATTTGACATTATTGAAACTGCTCTAAGGTTAGGTTACTTTAACCTACCTGCTCAAACCACCTAGGAACGTTTGACCCAACCGCATGTCACTTTCATAGCCTGCTGTACGCAGACAATTTACTTCACGGTAGAACGTTTTTTTTGTACCAATAAAGAACGTTTTTTGTACCTCCCCAAAATACGGAATTTGACTATTTTGTTGTTATTACCGTTTGGTCATGGTCCGTCAGTATTTTAGGACCACGATCCTATGTAATTCGGGACCGCATTGTTGTGCAATTGTGAGAGAGAGTGGTGGGTCCCGGACCCACCACTCTCTCTCTTCAGAATTGCAGGCAATCTAAATCCAGTATTTTAATGGGTATTAGGTGTTAGTGAGGCCTCGAGCTTAGTTGCTCTGTTTTTTTTTTTTGGCAAAAAAATGACTTAATAGGATGAACCATCATGAAGTCAAATCGAAGTTCACCACTACTTAATTCGAGAATTTTACATAAGAGCATAGTTGTTCTGTCTAGATGGGAGCGAATATCTAATTCTTTGGAGCCACTTTTAGTTGGTCCTTTCTATTCAGTATTCACAGTCAACAATGCCTCATTTCCATAGTTTTGGTTCAAAATCTGTTTGACAGAATTCCACCGAGAAGAAAAGGCATGGATTTGTTTCTGAAATAGTTTTTAGAGTTGGAACTATACCGCCTTTGGTTCGACTAGTAGATTGTTGTTCTTCTCTATGTATCTCCTTCAGTCTTTCTTCCCGGTTTTCATTGAATTCTCACTGTTATAGAGTCTAGAGCTTTTGATTAAGGAATGAAAGTAATGAGATTTTAGTCTCAATTTTGACAAATTAGCTAGACCTCCGGTGGGCAATTTGAAATAGAGCATTCAAATAAATTCATGTGCTTTAAATTCTTGTGCTTATTCTCAAACGTTAGCCCTCTGCCGGTTTTGATGGCCACACACTACAGCCTCTACAGGAAGGAACTATACGAGCGGGAATGTAAACCAGAATCGAGACTTATTAATGCGGGAAGGTTCGCCCTAACAAGGGTCACCGAGTGTAAGAGTACTAAGAATGCAAAAGGAAACAGGATTGGGGTGGCTTTCGCATGTAGGCGTGAATGAGCGTTAATCCGAGAATGGTTTTCTGGAACTTCTGTCTTTTTCTTCTTTCCACGGGACAAAAGAATGATCAGGGGAGCAAAAAACAGTGAGTTCTTACATACTGAATGGACGAAACACCATTGATTGTTTTGCTTCCTTTCCTCCAACCTATTTCGATATTTGCTTCGCTTTTAAGACCCTCCCCCCAAGCAGAGAGTTCATGTTTACTACTAGCTGAAATTAGTTAAATATGTGTAAATCTAACGAACCTTTGCTAACAACACAAATTGTGATTCAATTTGGATTGTTCATTGCAGCAGTAATGATGGGTTTAACAGAGGAATTGGTTGTGACTCAGTAAGATGCTCAAGATTCAATCAGGTCGGTGAAGGCACTCTTAAGCCCACCAGGGCGCCTCGCCTGTTCTGAAATCAGTTTCAACCCATGGAACAAACAGTACCTTTCCCTCATCAATGTCCGCGTGTGCCAGAGCCAGTGACTGTTCCACGTGAAGATTAGGAGGATAATTAGCAGAAAGAGGTAGAGAATATTTAGAACAGTGATGGAGGAAAAGAATATATGGACTGGATTGTTATTCATTCTGTGACTTACCAGAGGAGCAGGTCCCCTAACAACCATGCCTTGGTTGTTGTATTGGGAACCATGGCAAGGGCAGATGAATTTTTTTTCAGCAGTATTCCATGGAACCACACAACCCAGATGTGTGCAGACTGCATTAATGCCATAGGTTGCCAGAGTCCTGTCATTCTCCACAACAAGGTAGGTTGGGTCTCCCTGCAAATTAGAATTTCCAAATCATTACCTACACCGTTGAAATTGGTATAGTAGAAGACATCGAGTTTGGCAAAGAGCAGTAGAAGTTTGTCCTTGAAAAGGAGAAGAGCACAAGTTTGCGCTGCTTCGAAGATTTCAATATGCTGGCTCTATCTATATACATATGTGGTCAGGGATTATGAACAAGTAGTACAATGGCTGAATTATCATTAGGGTGCAAAGCTTTTATTGAAAAGAGAATAGGAGATTCTCAGGAAGGAAATATAAGATATGAGAGTACCTTCAACCCTTGAGTTAGGGTTCTGTCGCCAGGGCCATGGGTCTTAAGCCATTCAGCTGCAATGACATCATTTCCAAGGGCATCCTTTGCTATGGTACCGCCTCCAGAACCACCTGACCTGTCAGTCGCCAACAAATAGGTACAGATTTTGGTCATCCAACCATATATACCACAATACTTCGAAATCAATACATCAAAGGAGAGTGACTCTTTGGGCAGGAATAACAATCAGAAATCAACCCATCATTCTTGATCCAAGCCACAGAGCAAAAATTTGAGATTTTGACCAACTGAACGACAAGCATTAACTAGAACCCCACAAAACGCCTAGGGGTGATATAAGACAATCACATACCACTGTAAAATTGACAAAAACATATCGATTACGAGGTCTAACACTCCCCTTACGTGTGGGCCGAACTCTCTTTTACTTAGGAGTCCCAACAGGTAGAATATTTAATTAAAATTGGTGTAAAGTGAGGAGTCAAGTCTCGAATTCAAGACTTTGGCTTCGATACTATATAAATCTATCATTTATCCCAAAAACTTAAGCTAATAAAAGAAATAGATTTTATTATTTGAATTATATTCTCTAACACACTTGAACTAACACTCTTCTCTTCTTTGTGCTTCTACACACTCTTGTAATATAAATATGACTCAGGATTGTACAGAATGCCTTTTTCTTTATCATAATCAACACGGACTGAAGACCATGACAAGTTACCCTTCTAATCTGAGACTGTAAACAGAAGGATGCCAAAAAAACAGCAATTCTGTCAAGTCGAGTATAAGAACCAAATTGGCAGAAAGTGAAACGTTCATACTTTACTCTCTGAAGATGACAATTCTCCATGGAACTTTTCGACTCCACCTTTTTTAGCCTCTCTTGGATATTCCTCCCACGGCGAAATTGGGAGGATCTATTTTTTTGTTTTACTATGTAAATGAGAAATATTATCTAATTCCATTTCTTGGACTGGCCGTGAATTTTAAATTCTTTCTGTCACCCATCCATCGAATTTCATCTACTTAAAAGACTATTTCAAATCTTATTTTGTTTTATTTGATTAAAATAAGCGTCGTTTATGAACGTTCTTCTACATTTTGCGCGAGAAAAATTTGTAACCCCGGGGCCCGGCTATACGAAACTTAAATGCCAATAGGAAAGAAAACTGAACTCACCCTGGGGGGGCAAAGAAGGTAGCATAAGGAACCAACATTCCAGCTGTGGGGAGAGATAGAGCACCTAACAGAAGTAGATTCATGAGCTCCCTCTTGCCCATGTCAGGTACGCGATCGGCTGGAATGCTTGTGGCCTGGCAAGCGATTTTCATACCCTTTTCATTTCTCGCCAGATGGGTTCTTGTGGGCTTAAGCATCAAAGCTTGGGATGAAGAAAACAACCCATTCTTGCTAGAGCACAGCTGAAATCAAACATAACAAACTTTTGAGAATTAAAGTTTCAGATATAATATCTGTTATCAGCCAAGTCACTGCAAAATTGGTAGCGGAAAATCGTGAAGTCCGTGATGATGAGGATGGTAACTACCTGAGAAGTGGTTGAAGGAGAGAGAGTGGAGGCAGTCATGGCAGAGAATTTGAGAGAAGAGGAAGTGGGTATAACAGATATGTTGAAGGAGGAGAGAAGGTATGTATGCATTAGCTTGTAGATAAGGCAAAAGATGTGACTGATGGAAAAGAAGCGGGATTACAGAGCCACATATTAAAGATATCAACATTTTGTGCTAACAGTGCTTTTGTGAATACTCATACAAAATGTATGCTGAGAACGTAATTATTACTGACCGATTTCTAAATCTCTCGGCTGAATTGATGCATAGGTGTAAAACAGATTTGAAGTGTTTAGGATTTTCTATCTATTTCTTTCCTGTCAACTACCTCCAAGCCTAATATTAAAATATCCCCTCCAGTTAAGGTATATAGATTGATTGGATGCGCGGATTAGTCTCACATCACAAGAAAAAACAAGTATAAAGAAAAGAAAAATGTTTCAGAAAGTGCTATATTAAAATGTATTTCTGAAAAAAATTATATAAAATTTCCAGATTTGATTTCCATTCTATCTTAACCAATCTCTGGTTATTTCATCTGAATTCAAAACTTATATATAAGTTTTTATAGACAACTCAACTTATTTTCCTGTTCCCAAATTCTGAACTCAAATAATAAAATAAAAGAAAAAAATCACTTTGCACTCACAAATAATAAACAAGTCTCAACTAACACAGTTAACAAATTGAGCCCTAAAACTACTAAATTTTATCAAGTTACGCTACGCTCTTAAAAAGTATTCAACCATCAAAATTATGCCACATATGTTATAAATGAATCACATGACACGGTTTTGACTATCAAATTTATTTGCAGGCACAAATTGATTGATTTTAAAGATTCAAGAGCTCCATGTATCAAAAGTGGTAGTTCGGACTATGATTGGAGATTGTTTTGATAGTTTGGATGTGCAAAATGACTT